>JARKHS020028840.1:392500-444513 GCA_030143305.2 Amblyomma americanum
AAAGGAGGGAGTGAAAGAAGAAAGGAAGAAGAGGTGCCGTAGTGGAGGGCTCCGGAATAATTTCGACCACCTGGGGATCTTTAACGTGCACTGACATCGCACAGCACACGGGCGCCTTAGCGTTTCGCCTCCATAAAAACGCAGCCGCCGCGGTCGGGATCGAACCCGGGAACTCCGGATCAGTAGTCGAGCGCCCTAACCACTGAGCCACCGCGGCGGGTTGGGTTTAACTTCCCAAAGCGACTCAGGCTATGAGGGACGCCGTAATGAAGGGCTCCGGGAATTTCGACCGCCTGGGGTTCTTTAGCGTGCACTGATATCGCACCGCACACGGGCCTCTAGAATTTCGCCTAGTTATAGTTATGTCATTATAGCGCCGTTCTGTCTCTGTACTCCTGTCTCGTCAGTTAAGCCCGCTAGGCATACTTAGCATCTGACTAGTCCTTTAGGTGCTGAAGACATGTCCCTATCGCACAAGCCCGTACCACTCAGAGAGAAAAACGTTTATGATTACGCAGCCGCCAGCTTCATTGGTCCTCAAACACATCAACACGCTGCTGTTTACTCTGCTTAGAAAATCAAAGCGTCTTCTAGGAATGCTATTACGGCAGACAAGTTATAACCACATTGCGCCAACTTAGACTGTTCGTCTCATATAATGAAGGGCACTAAATGCACAAATACGCAGTACGCAGAACTTACAATCAAGAGCAACCACAACTGAAGAACAATACAGCCACAACAAGAGTGACAGGATCGGAGCGGTGGCCGAGTGGTTGAGCCTCCGCCTCGCATGCGGGAGGTGCGGGGTTCGATCCCCAGCACCGCCGGGTACCCACCGGTGATACAATGGGTAGAAGATTTCCCCTGGCCTGATGCTCGGCTAAATCAGGGTGAAATGCTTGGGAAATGGGTCTTTGACCCCACCTTGAGTAGAAGAAAAAAACCTTGTGCCATGGCGCTCTTTGGCCGCAGATGCCCTTGCGCCAAAAAAAAGTCACTATCATCATCAACGAGAGCATCAGAAACACCAACGCAATAAGAACACGGCAACAACACAAAAAAATCAATTTTCGGGACGTGCACTGGAGACGACACGGGGACAAACGGGATGCTCCGAAATACGCTGCCCCGTCCGAAGCTCTTTGGCACAAGGCACCGTTCTGCCAACCACAGGTATTTCGTTTTTCAGTTGCTTTTTGTTTCTACTTTTTCTGTTGTGCGGCACGCATGTGTAACGCCTCGTAGCATGGCTGCTGCTTCACCCTGACTTGTGGCTGGATCAAGAGTGTCGCATTGAACCATATAGTCGCCGCAAGTGAAAAATCTCGATGCGCATTCACTTTTCCCTCTTGTTTTCCTTCTTTGGTTTATTCCGTTTGCTAGCTCATCATTCAGGCTGGTTTCTTTTTTTATGGATTTCTTCCTGACCCGCCGCGGTGGCTCAGTGGTTAGGGCGCTCGGCTACTGATCCGGAGTTCCCGGGTTCGAACCCCACCGCGGCGGCTGCGTTTCGATGGTGGCGAAACGCAAAGGCGCCCGTGCGCTGTGCGATGTCAGCGCACGTGAAAGATCCCCAGGTGGTCGAAATTATTCCGGAGCCCTCCACTACGGCACCTCTCTCTTCCTTTCTTCCTTCACTCCCATCCTTTATCCCTTCCCTTACGGCGCGGTCCACGTGTCCGCCGATATATGAGACAGATACTGCGCCATTTCCTTCCCACAAAAACATATTATTATTATTATTATTATTATTATTATTATTATTATTATTATTATTATTATTATTATTATTATTATTATTATTATTATTATTATTATTATTATTATTATTATTATTATTATTATTATTGATTTCTTCCTTAAACCGATAGTGACTGCATAGTCTTGCCCACAGTTCTAGGAAAACGGATGCCACATAAAAACAAGACCCCAAAAATCTAAAAGGACCATATGCCACCTTTTGTGTCATGATGATGATGGTGGGGTATTTAAATGGCGCAGTGGGATATGTGGCCAAAGAGTGCAAAGGCAGAGGCTATTTTACGTGTACACAAGGCGCGATCAAAGGCCCATCTTGCGAGCATTTCACCCCAAGCAAGCCGAGCACCAGGCCACGTGAAAACCTTCCGCCCAATGCACCGCCGATGGGCACCCGTTGGCAATGCACTCCAAGAACAAGTACTCTGTCTGACAGAGTATACAGGGTGTGGCATTCTCTCTACGAGCTGTTT
The DNA here is from genome assembly GCA_030143305.2 of Amblyomma americanum. Classification (NCBI taxonomy): domain Eukaryota; kingdom Metazoa; phylum Arthropoda; class Arachnida; order Ixodida; family Ixodidae; genus Amblyomma; species Amblyomma americanum. The sequence goes on from JARKHS020028840.1 coordinate 394,735, forward strand.
CCTCCAACCAAATCGGCTGAGGAGTAAAATTCCTCTTTCGGCAGAGAGTACAACTACCAGTGCACGCTCCCAACGGCCAGATGGAGTTTGAGGATGTTCATTTTCTTCGCTAGTTTAATGCAGCGGAAGTATATGCGGTCCTCTGTGACTCACATCTCACGCAACCTTGGTCCGCCGATGTTTGCACTGAACGTAAATAGATATCTAATTTCAAGCGGCATTACAAAAAAATGATACGCCAGAGCAAAGGTTCTCAATTAAGTAGCAATTAGTGAAGGCATGCACTTGTGTAGATAAGTACGAGAAGGTACTTTCTTGTATTAGTCGCGATTTCTGCTAACCTATTGTAGCTCTATCAATAAGTAAAATTACTGTGTGTCTTCCGGAGGTGTCCTTCGCATTTGCCTGCATGCTTCAAAGCAGCGAGCTCCCAAGGATAAACACTGCGCAGAATCGAGCAACGCTTCAGTTCAAGGAAAACACTTCTGTCAAGTCCCCGTAAACTTCCTCAACTGGTTGCGAAGCATCATTGTAAATATTTCATGTTTTAATGATATTACGATGTGAATGCTCGACGAGAGCACAAGGGAAGACACACGTGATTTTTGATGCCACAGGACGGCAGTAATTCGTTGATCTAGGGCGAGCCCGTAACATAGTGTCCACCATGAAATGCCACCATGAAACACCGGAGGTTTCCTCTGGTGTACGTTATTGCGTAGACTGTTTTATCGTTTACTGAGCTGTGCAAACTGTTAATAATAATAATAATTCGATTTTGGGGAAAGGAAATATCGCAGTATCTGTCTCATATCGTTGGACACCGGAACCATGCCGTAAAAGAAGGGATACCGTAAGGGAAGGGAAGCGGCACCGATCTGTGGGTTATACAACAGCGGTTCGCAAAATGTACGCAGGGAGCCGCTTTGAGACTAAAAGTGAAGCACATTATACGTGTTAAAAAGCAAGGACGACCGATCCAGCGGCTGTTAAGAGATAGCGCTCCCGGCTAACGAGGCGGAGTTCAGCGGTTTGATTCTCCGCTGAGCAGAATATAGGACAGACGTACAGTCCTTCGAAGGGCGTTCCCAAAACTCTATCATTTCTAAGAGTGTGGGTATCGAACCCCGTCACCTCCTGCATGCGAGGCGTATGCTCAAACTACCAGGCCACCGCCGCGGTGCAACGAGCATATGAAGGTACCAAGAAATTCTATTCTTTTTTACGGCTTCCGCATCCCCGAAAACTTCTGTGAGCACCCGCACACGGACTCGTTGTTCGGGTGGGATTTGACATGAAAGCCATGTAAGCTCAAAGAGGGGCCTAAACAACAACGAAATGGAGGGTAAAGCAGATCATAGCTCGCAAAATAAGAAGACAATGCTACAAACGAAAATAATAAAGCGAATCCGCTAACGCCAACAACGTAATTGCAGCCGGGGCGATACCCTCTCCACTTCGCTTCTCCATCATTCCTTCCTTCGAAGCCCCCCTCCCCCCGCCCGTCTTTCTGCCGGCATTATCGTTTTCCGATTCGGCACGCTGCAGGCCGCTCGCGCGCACAGCGTCAGTTGACGTAATTAGAGCGCGCCTCCCTTTTTCGATATCGGCTTGGGATGCCACCGCCTCGACTCCTCACTGAACGCGCTGTACGCGAAACGAACACATACAATTTCTTCCGACATTCAGAGGCGCGTGCTTGAATTCCGTTTCCCCGAGGGAATGACGTTATTAGCTGCCAGCGGCCCAGTGCCTTCGACGTGAACCGGAAAAGCAAGAAAATGATGACAACACCGAGCAATCGCTACGCGCCCTGTCACAGCATTGAACTCCCTACAGCTGTGCTCCCGATGTGAAGTAAGGAAATGGAAGTAAGGTCTCACGTCATCGCGGAACGTGACGTCGCGTTTGGAATTGTTCGCGCCTCCGAGGCATCGCCTTGAAATTGATGCAGGGCTGGTGACCAGCAAGCCCTCCTGCCTATGCGGCTGTCAACCCTGTCTCGCTGCACGAACCATAAATGTTGAAAGTTAATGTGGCTGTGCTCCTGTTGCACTTTGCACCCGGTGTTACGTTTCGCCTACGACGCGCGGTATAGCCGGCGCGGATGCAACGGACGCCGGGGCTTCGTTCAAAGTGGCGGTCATTCTGGGCCCGTTCAGTGCTGCCGCAACGCCTCCCGCCAAGCGCGTCCAGGCAGGTTTCAATGCCACGTGTCTTCGCGCGCGCGCGCGCGCGTGCGTGCGTGCGTGCGTGTGTGTGTGTGTGTGTGTGTGTGTGTGTGTGTGTGTGTGTGTGTGTGTGTGTGTGTGTGTGTGTGTGTGTGTGTGTGTGTGTGTGTGTGTGTGTGTGTGTGTGTGTGTGTGTGTGTGTGTGTGTGTGTGTGTGTGTGTGTGTGTGTGTGTGTGTGTGTGTGTGTGTGTGTGTGTGTGTGTGCATGCATGTTGGTGCCCACGCTTGTCAAAGCGCGGCAGCCGGGGAGAGGAGCTCCCCAACTGGGAGGCGAGGAGGTCTGACCGGCGCCGGCCCGGCGGACGCGTCACGTCACGTCTCAACATGTCCGTGCGTCGCCGTCTCGTGCGCCTCATCCCGAGCCGTTCCTTCTTGCCCTCGACTCCGAGGGTATAAAGGCAGCTGCCCCGGACGCCAAGGAGAGACTTCAATTTCTTCCGTCGAGTAACGTGGTCGCTCTGACCGGCTGCTCTTTTGCGATGCTAGAATAAACAAGTTGTTCTGTTGGCAGTCGACTCATCCTTTGCCAGGACCTTCGGATGTTTCCAGCTGTGACCCAGGCCGCCAGGCCAACGCTACCCTTGGGGCTTGCGACCCATTTGCAACACCGGGCTGCGCCTTCTCATCGGGCTTTTAGCTCTTTCGATTGTGAAGAAAGGAGAGGAACATCATAGGCCCACGCACCGCACAAGACAAAGAGATATCCAATGCAGTGGTCAGTTGAACATGTCAGCCGCCAATATGCCTGGTCTCCGATAACATACACTGAATAAAGAGCGTTGTGGGTTGCGTTGGGTTAAGTGGCGCATAAGCAGCTAAGGTTATCATGCGCCAAGCTCATTGACTAAAGTGCATCGGTGAACGAAATGCGGTGCAGCTGGTGCGGGCAGTATTAAAATTTGGGCGGCACTTAAGCTTCGCCTTTAAAGGTAGGACGTCATAGGGTTATTGATTCCCGGCAGCGGCTCCTCTCGTAGATGCAGACATGGACAATGTTTACAATTATGTGAAAAATCATACGACATATGTTTTATCCGAGTGTACGCTTTCTGTACTTGCCTCCGCAGCAGGCAAACAACAAAAAACCTTACTTGCGCGGCCAGTGGGTACCGTGTATGACACGAATCCTGATGGTCAGAGATTTGATTTTCAACTTATCACCCCTATTTCTATTTTCAGCGCGATTCACTTAGTTCATACACTTACATGTCCTAATGACGTTTGATCCATGTCCGCCGATTCAGGTGTGACGGAGGCACCTTTTCTACCAATCTGGATTTCGCGCTCAAAACAAGCACCCCGGAAGCCGCTGGATTTTCTGACGAACGGGACCCTTAAAGCTATCGCCTCCAAAAAAAAAAGTTATGTACGCCTAGAAACCGGAAACTTACAAGCTTCGAGTACATGTTGACATTGTCAATCTCAATGCCTAAAAAACAGGCACGGCTAAGTAGCCAGGCATTGAATCCCATTCATGCTTTTCTTTTTTTAAACAGTGAAGACTCCAATATTTTTAAGTACGCCGGTTTATTGTTCAGTTCCTCGATTTAAGCGCGGGGATGGATTCCCGACAGGGTTTAGCTTAACGCGTAATGCCCCCGACGGTATTTGGTGCCCCGGGTGCGACCAGGCCAAAGATCTCTAATAATTCCGCAGAATGCCTTGATTCCGAATAAAATGCTGTCGCTTAAATGACCCGAGTAAAACTGCAACAGAATTATGGAAGTGCTTTGCAAAGCGTCACATCGCGCAGAACGCGATATTCTGGCACTCTGCGTCTCGTAACTTGTAAAAATACAATTATATTGTTCAGATATTCAGCTGACATGACCCACCACATATTCACTATAGTTGAAATTAAGGCTGAAGAGATCGGTTTTTACAGGCACAGAAAAAAAAACTTGTGAAATGAGGCTTGGTGAACCAGAAAGCTGTCTAAAAGCTGCGAATTGCCTTCCCTTACGGCGCGGTTCAAGTGTCCGCCAATATGCGAGACAGATACTGCGCTATTTTCTGTCCCCAAAAGCCAATTTTTATTTCACTTTTTTCACTGGCGGAAAGAAGACGTGGAGAAATATCAGGAAAGCATCAAGCAGCACCAGAGACGACGCCTGGCATAAGGCAGTAAAGGCTTAACCGCAAAACAGAGCTTGCCAGCCATCCCATAAGCGTCTCGTTCACCGTCGTTGCCTCTCCACGTTGGTTTCCATAGCAGTTATGTTGGAAATGTTGGAGAATGGCCATGCCATGTGGGTAACTGGTGTCCTCTTCAGTGTGCATATATTTCGTATCCATAGATACCCCATTTCAGAAGTGTGGTGTGCATTTATATCTCCATGCATGTTGTGTCTCTGCAGTGATGCTTCCCATCAAGCTACACACAAGTGTCACATGGTATTTTTTGCGACATGTTTGGGAACATCACTAAAACTCGCATACATACAAAAAGCAGAGTCCATAAACATTTTCACATACCCACTTAGCTAGTAATGTTCAGTCCCGATTTCAGCAGTAACAATTCTTTACAGGTTACCACGCTTTCCCTCACGCCGTTATGGATAGCACTTCAGTGATGGTTAGAGCGCTCGGCTACTGATCCGGAGTTCCCGGGTTCGAACCCGACCGCGGCGGCTGCGTTTTTATGGAGGAAAAACGCTAAGGCGCCCGTGTGCAGTGCGATGTCAGTGAACGTTAAAGATCCCCAGGCGGTCGAAATTATTCCGGAGCCCTCCACTACGGCACCTATTTCTTCCTTCTTTCACTCCCTCCTTTATCCCTTCCCTTACGGCGCGGTTCAGGTGTCCAGCGATATATGAGACAGATACTGCGCCATTTCCTTTCCCCCAAAACCAATTATTATTATTATTATGACAGGGGGTGGCATGGAAGCAAGGGAACTCGCGTGTTCGCTGACTGGCTCCGTACACGATACGAGGCTTAACACTTTCTATCCCACACAAAAAGGGTGATACGCGAGAACAGCGAGACGGAAAGAGAAGGGATCCATTAGGCGCCATAATATAATAATAATAATAATAATAATAATAATTGGTTTTTGGGGAAAGGAAATGCCGCAGTATCTGTCTCATATATTGTTGGACACCTGAACCGCGCCGTAAGGGAAAGGATATAGGAGGGAGTGAAAGAAGAAAGGAAGAATAGGTGCCGTAGTGGAGGGCTCCGGAATAATTTCGACCACCTGGGGATCTTTAACGTGCACTGACATCGCACAGCACACGGGCGCCTCAGCGTTTTGCCGCCATAAAAACGCAGCCGCCGCCACCCTGTTGGCAGATTGCGGACATGCCAATGCATAACAAGCAAGACACTGCCTGCACCAGGACAGGCCGCCGAAGGAAATGAGCGCAAGAGAGAAGCCCCCGAATGACGGATGCCTGTTCAGAGCATCGTCCTCGACTGGCGACGCAGTTAGCTTGACGGCCCCGTTAATAACACCAATCCACGTGACGAACTGCAAGCAATGAGCGCAGCTGCTGTTGGGGAAAGCTTGTCGGCGGCCATAACAGGGTCGCAGTCATACGCCCCGAGGAGCACTTACGCACGACGGTGCATGCAAGAGGGCTCTGAGGTCACCCGAAGTACGCGTTGGGGGTTAGGGAGTTTCTGGGCGAGCAGTGAAAGGAAGGAAAGTTTAGCTTTGTCCGGATTTCTTAAGTTCTTGCAAACTTGACAACTCAAGAGCAGCGGCTTGTCGTCTGTGGAGTAATATTTCGTTTTCCTTTGGTTTTTTCGTCTCTTGAGCTGACTGTGGCATGTTCAGCACTCCGCCCTCAACGCAGTGCAGCAGTTTGGTCGCCGCTGTCGGCGTGCGCTTGTGGTGTCTACTTTGTCCAGTATTTCTTCTCATTTTTTCCGTTCGTCTCTCTCTCTCTCTCTCTCTCTCTCTCTCTCTCTCTCTCTCTCTCGTTCTCATTACGCCAGTCCTGCTCTGATGCAGACGAAGACAAGAAGCGAAGATGGAGAGAATAAGTACATAATTCTTTACGAAATCTGTTACCTGTTATTTCTGGCACTCTTCAGTGAAAGCTGCTTCTATATATATACAAAAATTTCTAAATATCATTGCATAGACCTTCTTTCAGATGTCAATGCGGTTAGAACGAAACGAAACTGCAATAGTTAATAAACTTGAAAACAAACCTCGCAACAAAACCAAACGTCGTCAAAGCCACATCATCCCGTCCACTTACCATGCGTGATAGGTCGATGTCACACACCGCTAAAGACATCTCGAAGATGAATATACCGAGTTGTCAGAACTGAGTTTCAGCGCTGTTATTCCGTGCCATATTAATAATCCCTTGTCTGCGCGCGCTATTCTCTGTCCAGTTGACGGTGCCTTCACACCTCACGAGAAAACCTATATAGTTTAGTTGCTTTCTGAAGCTGAAAAAAAAAAAGTGCGCACAAACAGGGGATAAAAGCGCATAGTAAAATCGTCGAAAGCTGTGTTGTGAGGTAGGACGGTGCACTCTAAACAGAAAGGAATAAAAAGACGGCTTACTCTCTTTTTACTCTCTTAAAGGCGTATTCCTTCTTAGAGTGTGGCAGTGCGCTTCCTTGTTACTCATCAGCTTGCGCTATACCTTGTCGTTGTTGTCCTTTGTTAACGTCGTGTCTTAAGACCACGTTGGCCGCGCTACAAAATAACTTGCGAACCACAAATGAACGTGCGCCAAGTTCTCGTACTTTGCTGATTGCTTTTTTTATTTTAATGCGAAAGAATTATATGCCATCTTTGCACAAAAGCCAGCGTCCGTCGCTGTCCATCGCTCGAAATTCGGGCGATGTCTGAACGACGTTGTACGAGGTCAAAACACATGTAAGCGAACATGTGTAGTCATGAATGGCGTACCGTATGATATGAAAGTCATGACTCAGTCATTCTGCAACGCAGCATGACGCAGCATTTTGCAAGTAACGTAATGTATGGTGTATAAACTTTGTATAAAGTCATGCTTTGACGTCATTTATGACTCACAGTCATTCTGCAGTGTAGCATGACTGCAGCACCTTAATGCTTTCGCATTTTCACACGTAAGCAATCTTAAGTGCGTATGCCGAATTTTTGTTTTTTTTGTTGTTTTTTTTTGTCTTGTCGGCCTGAGGCCGGTGCGGAAGGCTGCGTAAAAAGCTGCGCTGACGGAGCACCTATGAGGATTACGCGGGCTGGTGGAGACAGGACAGAGCGGAGTGCCGAGGGACTCCGAAACAAACACGTATTGATGAACGTGGACAGGCGCCAGGTTTCGACATGACGACACGTTTTCCCAAAAGGGCAACATGGCGGTCCGGATAACAAAGATTCACTGGGGATCCGCCCGGTGTCGGTGCGTTTCACAGCACGTCCTGCATACGTCACGCGTTGCCCAGGCGGTGATAATTTTCGGCCCGCGCAGCCATGGCTTAGAGCGCACCGCAGGGTGTCGGATGGTCCCGCTGTACATCGATTTCCAACACGGGAGACTGTGTGTCCGCGCTGGGTGTCACCGAACTTGGCGAGTGAGTCGCGAGAGAATAGGGGACGCTAATGCTTGCGTGAAATTTCTCGTTTGCTATGTTTCCGAGTTGCCCGAAGCAAGAATGGAAAGACGGCTACGACGCGGTTGCAAGCAGCTTCTTTATCTAGAGAGTCGAAGATACGTTAACCAACTTTGCCGCAGGGGCGACCTGCCCCGCTTCACTTGGGTTAGGATCCGCGCACTGCGATAGTAGCTTACACCGCTTCACGACAACTTCGAAATGCAACGTGTTACACCCCTATGGCTCTGACAGCACGCATTCTTTTTTTTCACGTTTCGCTGAGTGGTGTAAAAAGAGAAATCTGAAAAGGACACAGACCCAGGAACTTTTCTCCTTTGGACTGCCGGCAACAAGGAATTAAGTAAAGAGCTATTTATCAGACTCCTGAGCGCCTTGGAAGAGATTTCTTTGTCCTCATAGGTCGCGACAAGGCAAACATTGTTTCCGTAAAGTTTCTATGTACTAGAGGCGCTCCACCCTGACAAGTGTGCGCATCGCCTATGGTCTGAGTCGTGTTACTCGCGCATTATGTCTTCGGTGGATGTCAATCATGCCACAAGCAAGTATCGCATTCCAGTAGCTTAATATAGGCTGTTTCCAGCCCGTTTGTGAGGCCCGTGGGAAAGCCGCCGCAACAGTGGTACTTTTTTTTATTGTTTCGCTGTTGACAATAATACACCGTATACGTACGCGATTCTTCAAGCAGTACATTTTGACTACAGCATTGGTTTCGCTGGTCTATTTGATCCAGAGAACAAAATCATTGAAATGCGAGATCAGGACTTTTCCGGCGACCAAATGTAATACCTGAGGTACCCTGCAATCAATTAAAGGACTACGCCAAGCAGGCACGGCTCAAAGACCATCGTCATGGGCACTCGCTATTCAACACCGAAAGTCGCGAACTGAGTATTTCACCAAACACTGAAAATTTTCTCAAAATAAGGAGTGTGAAACAGAAAGGAAATTATGTAAGGAACAGACAGCTTTGCGCAAGGCAGGGTTAATTTAAGGTCAGTCGAACAGGACTTCCCCTACTGCGTAATCGCATCTGCGCTCATGATGGCGACGATGATGAGCATTTCAAAAATTTTCCTAAAAGAGAGCCGGCCTTCACCATCCAACTCTTTCCAACATGGGCGACGGCCGTAGCGTCGTGGCAAGCTCCGAGCAGCGGACAGATATCCATTAGCCAGAGGCAAAGCGCTCTGCGCTGTGCGCCCAAGAAAAGAGCCTAGCAGCCGCCACAGCCTATAGAAGAGCAAAGCTCGCGAGGAATGCCGCGTGGCCGAAAGAAAAATGATCGCATTTCCCGCGATCCATTCTGCCTGGCAGGCCTCATGCGATGGTTCCGTATCTGAACGCCTTTCCCGTTCAAGCCGAAGGAGAAAGAGAGAGAAAGGGAGAGAGGGCGGAGATGGGCGGCGCAGTGACTCTCTCGGCGTCAGCGCGATCAGCGGAGCTAACCTATATAATTAGATCAAATATTTGCTCTCCCGCGGCTGATCCCTTAGGCTCCGATGAGCGATGGCACGGTAATGCATCTTCAAGCGTCTCCCTGGCGCGCTGATGTCTACGTTTCCTCCACGCGTGCCATGTGGCGTGCACTGTAAAATGAAAAGCAGATCATTCGCGAAGTTTGCTTGCTTTCACTCTTCGTAGTGCAAGGGAAAGTGGAGGGCAAAACTTAAGAAGGCAGAACTGCTCGCGTTGACTATTGTGCATTTGGGTGGGCTCTTGTTTTTTTTTTCCCCCAGTACTATTTCCTTCTCGCGTGTCGTTGGTGACGCACCGGTGTCCTGAAATGGGTAGTAGCTTATCCCCTGGTGTCGCGCTCGTGTTTTTTGTACGCATAGCTTGGAAAAGGAGCCGGCGCCTACAGATGGTGCCCCAGTGAGCTTGAACACGCGCTTCGCCGAAAGAGGGGTCGCGAGCACCAGGGTCATTTGGGGTAAAACTCAAGGCGAATTTCGATCATTCAATCATTTAAAGATCGGTGATCTATGATGGAATTAGTTGGCCAGAGGTTCTTTACCAGGCAAGAGCCGAGCACCAGGCCAGGGGAAATATCGTACCAATTCGAAATTCGATGAGTACCTGGGGCCCTGGGGATCGATCCCAGTACCTCCCTAACCTTTTTTAACCTTTTCACGATGCTATCAGTTAAGCTTCTTTCTTTCACCCGCGGCATGCTCCGTAGGAGAGAGTGAAAGGAAACCTCCTAAACTCTGACTCACATATTTTATTCTGGTGAAGCCTGCTTGATTCTGTTTTTAATTCTAACCAATATTTTCACGGCAAAAAGTACTTAACGTAACCGAGATGACGGCTTGCATTTTTTTTCCATTAGGAACAAAATTTATGTCTGAGACCCAAGTGAACAAGACTTTAACAGGATATTAAGGTGTCGTCCGGCATAAGTGATAAAGGCTCCGGAGAGTGCAGAACGCTGTGGTTCTAAATGTGGACTTCTAGATTTTAAATTTATTGAAGTGGTTGCGAATATGCGAAGTAAAGGGAAGTACTTGCTGTTGGGCTAGTTGGTTCATCATAAAGTTGAATGGCGCGAGGAAACGAACACAGGAAGACAGAGACAGAAAGAGCGTTTTTTTCTGTCTTTGTGTCTTACTGTGTACATATTACTTCTCCCCCTGTCCTCTATTCCTGTCCCCTCACCTCTTTCATTTCATTTCTCCATTCTGCCTGCTGTCCTTTATTTCCGCTGCCCCAGCTCAGGTGCTTCAGTATCGATGGCAGATGCCGGGGCTAGCAAAAAATCTTTTCCTTCCTTTTTACTATTATTTTTAATAAAACCACTACCACCACCACCACTGTGTTCGTTCCATTGCGCCATTCAACTTTATAAGGCAAAACAACTAATTTTAAAAGCGCATTGACAGAAAATCGGCTTGTAGCAAAGCTCACTAAGAAAAAGCCATCGAATCAGATCAAACCAGATGACCACATATTGCAATATATAGTCTGGTGGTGGTGGTAGTGGTTTTATTAAAAGAAAAGTAAAAAGGAAGGAAAAATTTTTGCTAGCCCCGGCATCTGCCATCGATACTGAAGCACCTGAGCTGGGGCAGCGGAAATAAAGGAAAGCAGGCTGAATAGAGAAATGAAATGAAAGAGGTGAGGGGACAGGAAGAGAGGATAGGGGGAGAAGTAATATGTACAAACTATTTACACAATAAGAAATGTGTCCAGGTTGTGCGCGTGATTAGTTCATGTTAGAGGAATTAAAACACACACGCGCACAGCACTGTGTTGGTTACAACTGGAGTGGGTCGTCCAGTTATTAATCGTTCAAGGTAGAACTCGAGGAGCGTTCGGTCACTGCGTGTAACTACCTGACGGAGAACAGACGGGACGTCAAGCCCGTGTGTTCTAGGAATGCACAGAGGCTAGATTAGGATTTCGTCGTGCGATACCGTGGAGGTGTCACAGCACATAGCCACTATAGTCCTAAAACGTGAATGATAGATTGAAAACATGCGTGTTTGAGAAGGAACTGTTCCCTAGACTGCCCGGACTATTGTCCCAGGGTGAACGCCTCAACCTAAGAGCTGACGACGGACTGGACTAGAAATTCGTAATTATGCCGATTTACTCAGCGCTCTATTACTTCCGTCGGCTTCCCAACTGCGATCAGAAATAAGGCTTGATCTTTATTACCGGCCGATTGTGATCAACAGAAAATAGTGCCTTATTTCTCCAGGCTTTTCAACCGCCAACAAAGTATGGTCAGGCCCATATATAATTCGACTTCAAAGGCTTCCTTTCGTTTCGGAAAGCCGGCCTTACAATGTATGTAATGAGAACAGGGAACAGTGACGTTTCATGCGTGCATGCATGCATGTGCTTCAGAAGCTCTTAAATACTCCGTCAGAACACCGAACAAAGGAAATGGTATGGCTTCACGGAGGCCAGATTAGAACAGACAAAAAATAATAAAAACATTGCTGCACATTCCGAAACGACCAATTTTGTCCATGAAGCTTTGGGGCCATAAAAGCAATGCGGTGTTTCCTTTTTAAGCACGGGAATATGCGGCTCTGAAGCACCTATCAGCGTTTGAAGAATGACGCTATTCAGCAGTGGACGTAGCTCCTGTATACCGGAGCAATTCGGTCCTTCCGGTGTCCCACTACGCAGCAGTGAATGCGTGTCGTATCAAAAAGAACGCGCCGTCAGGGGGAGGTTTGGGGGGGGGAGGTGGAAATGAAGGGAAGCAGGCGCGCCCAGCTGTCGTCCTTCAGTGGCCGTTGGTTGATGTATGCATTAAGGGCACTTCCGGCAAAAGGGAAGCGGAATTAACTCCCGAAGTCCCAGGAGTTTTAAACGTGATCAACATCTCAATGGCTCTGTTTATATTGATTTTTTTTAGGGATGAAAGCGCGACGCCAGCTTATGCAAATTTCCAGCTCTTCGTTTGCTGGAGGATTAGCTGCACAGCACAGTGAGGGATGCCTTTCGTCATCATGGTGGGCACAACAATGCCAGGCAAATAAAACAAAATAGATATTCTCCGATTCTTCAGTGTCACTGTTCTGCGATATTTTTTTGAACATGACGAGCGCTTTTATCAATTTGAAAAGCTAATATATAACGAAAAAGTGGAGCTGCTAACGAACACAGCGGCATTTCTGATAACCGAGCTGTTTTTCGATAAGCACGAAAAAAAAAACGGTATGCTTACCGTGTTCTACCAGTGTGAAACCTGAGGCAATCGCTTAAAGTATTCGGCGAAAACTGAACACCTGATGTGCTCATGATCGGCACCCTGTGTTAAACCCGCTTCTTCAATTTGATTGTATGCTAGATCAACCGTGTTCTGTTTGCAACAGGAACTCGAGATTGCCGCGAATATTCCGTAAGTTCACATGGACAGCCTTTCCGATCTCTGTGCGCTGTTCGCAAGTCGAAACACTCTGTTATAACAGACAATCACCAGACGCATAACACAACATACATACAACGCCGCTCAACACAGCTCACAACTAGAAGCGCAACACACAAACAAAACGCCCTCCCTCGACCCATCATTTAAAAGCAAACTATAGTTTATATGTAAATATCCTTTCTCGCAGAAACTTGCATTGTTAAAACGTTTTCGTGATTTCAGGAAGACGTGACTGACCCTCGTAACGAGGCGCTAGTTAACAGCTTTACAACGAAAGAGGAGGCGCACGCAATTCTGAGCCCACTACTATGTCACATCCCGTTAAAACACCGCAACAACCATAACTGTATTGGTTACTCTCAGCCAAAGCATATTCAGCAAGCTGGAGAAACATGCTGTGAATATTTTTTATCCACTCCAGGCAGTCACGAGCTTCTTGCTCGCACTATGCTTTGCAGACAGACAGACAGAAAAACTTTATTTCTCAAGTGGGTTTTCCACCCTGATGGGTCCTTGGGCAACTGCGCGGTCCCGCACTGCGTAATGTAGGTCACGTCGGGACATGACGTTAGCATCCCGAGTCACCGCAGCAGGTCCCGGTGATTCGAATTCCCCTTTATGAAACAGTGTACTGGCAGTCCCGTATTTTCAACTCTGGTTTAACTTTCCGTGCCAGTTATTACATTACACCGATGAAATGATTTAAAGCTTTACATTGTGTAGCTAGTGCAATGATGACGCAGAGTGGAAACTGCTACAGCGTTGGTGCAGTTTCTAAGGCTCTCAAGGAAACAGTTAAGCTCTATTCGAAAGTTCCACTATCGCTCAACCAGGCTACGCCCCTATAAGGTCGACTACTAAATGTGTTGCTTAAAATTCGCAGGCAATTTCTTTGAAAGGTAATCTAGCAGAACTTTTTGCTGGGCTAGTTGGTCCATACTGACAATAGTGAAAACAGCGCTAAAGAAGAAGCCGGAAGGCGAAACGAGGAAGTGACAGGAAAGAGCGCTGACTGACAACTGAATTTATTGAGCGAAACTCACGCAATATATAGGAAGGCAGTGGCAAAGATTATCTGCTATGGATGTTTTATTGGTTTTTATGGCTCTTTACACCTTGTGACATTAACTGTTTAAGTCAACATGTAGTTTTTGTTACCATCCCTTTGAGTTTCTGCGGGCTTTTAGCCTTTTCATCCTGTTGTGGTTTTATCGCTATTATGGCTCTTTACACCATGCGACATTAACTGTGTATAGTCATTGAGTGTAGTTTCCTTTTTGTTACCACCCCTTTTGAGCTTCAGTTCACTGTTGGCTTTATCACCTTGTTTTGTTTTTTATCCCTTTTTGGCTCTTTGCATCATGTGACGTTGACTGCATCTGACTATCTTTGCCACTGCCTTCCTATATATTGCGCGAGTTTCGCTCAATAAATTCAGTTGTCAGTCAGCGCTCTTTCCTGTCACTTCCTCGTTTCGCCTTCCGGCTTCTTCTTTAGCGCTGCTTTCACTATTGTCAATTTCTTTGAAGGATGCGCTATGTTTCTCCGATACCTCATATCACAAAGCATGTAACTCTGCTATTTTTTTTATGATTCCGGAGTGGCAAAGACTGTATTTGACACAAATGTGCATTTGAATGTTCTATCCTTTCTATGTTTTCTGTCTTATTGTTGTTGTTAATCTGACCTGTAAATGACTTATACGATGTCGTGTTTGAGCGCGTGTATGATTATGGCGTTATTTAAGTTTTGTACATAAGTGCCTGTTGTCTGCTACTCATGCCAAGACAGGGGCAGGAACCCCGTCAAGCTACTATCCTTCCTGTCCCAGTGTTTTTTCCTGTCTTATTATGAAAAAGAAAATGCTGAATAAAAGGATTTGTTTTGATTTGATACGTTTTGAGCGCGAGGAGATATAGCGTACCACTCGCAAATCTCCAGCTGCATGACAGCAATGATAATACCTTGAATGTATGAATTCAGTGTCTTTTCATTCGGTCAGTTTGGTTTCCACCAGTTAGACAGCCAATTAGCAGAGCAGCTACTCTATCAGCAGAGAGAAAAGGAAGACTACTGTTTTTTTTAAGGATAATGGCGCGTGCACACAGCGGGGGTTTTGCTAAGACACAGGCGGCGACTGGCAGGATCTCGAAACGTAAAAAACACAAAAAATTAACGTTTTTAGCACCTCTCAGTCTGCGGACAAAACCGCTAGGCGCCACGGCAACAATCTAACAACGTTCTCTATTTCACAATAAAATGGCTGAAAATACCGCGCGCTAGAAAGAAGAAAAAAACGTTATTTTGCGAATGTTGTACTTCCTATCCTACAAAAGATGATCATGATGATGAATTTTTATAGCGCAAGGGCATCTGCGGCCAAAGAGCGCCATGGCACAAGGAATTTTTTTCTAATCAAGGTGGGGTCAAAGACTCATTTCCCAAGCTTTTCACGCTGAATAAGCCGATCACCATATCAGGGGAAACCTTGTAACCATTATATCACCGATGGGCACCCGGCGGCACTGGGGATCGAACCCCGCGCCTCACGCATGCGAGCCTATCATATCCTAGAAAAGTGATTTGCACCTCGATCAGCCCCGCCGCGGTGGCTCAGTGGTTAGGGCGCTCGACTACTGATCCGGAGTTCCCGGGTTCGAACCCGACCGCGGCGGCTGCGTTTTTATGGAGGAAAAACGCTAAGGCGCCCGTGTGCTGTGCGATGTCAGTGCACGTTAAAGATCCCCAGGTGGTCGAAATTATTCCGGAGCCCTCCACTACGGCACCTCTTCTTCCTTTCTTCTTTCACTCCCTCCTTTATCCCTTCCCTTACGGCGCGGTTCAGGAGTCCAACGATATATGAGACAGATTTCCTTTCCTCAAAAAACCAATTATTATTATCACCTCGATCATAACGGAGCAGGCCAATGCCGATGGGTAGTGAAAAGGTTCGAGCACAAACGGCTAACGCGAATATAAAAGCGGAAAGTGATGGCATATAGTGCCATTCATGAGCCTAAGCTGGGAAAAGGAGGTGGTTTATTGGAGGAATAATCGCAGATCAGAAAGTAGGGACGAATATACGAGTCACCAACACAGCACTAAGTTTGCATACATTTTTTTGCTTGTATTTTGCGCTATGGGCATGGTTATGATATAAGCAGGTGTCGCTACGCGCGACGAAGCACTCGTAACCGCTGGTTTATTCGACAGAGCGCGCACACTTCCCCGTTTGGCGGCACTGCGAAAAGTATTTATTGCAATTCAAATTTCTGACATGAAGCAGTCAAAGATTAGATTATTTCATACAAAAAGGGAAGTTGATGCGGGATACTTTGTTGTTTCTTTTCCAAGTCTCCTTGAAAATTCGACATTTGGCTAAATCGGACATTTTCTTCAGTGCCATTAAATCGAAATTTCAAAAGGCTTTTATATATACCAGGTGTTTCAGCGAACGCGAACACTTTCAATATTTTCAAAAACAGGCTTTTTGGGGTAAAAATATGGTTTTTGTGGCATAGTATTACCAGTGTTGGCGGACACCTGAAAACCGGTGAATTGTCTTAAGTAGTAAGCTGGTTAACTAATTTTTAGCAGACTTGCGAGCCTAGTTTAAATTAGAGATTTGTAGCCGGTTGTTAGTAATATTCATATCAATTTTAAGAATTTCTAGAACGCAATTCTCCTTGGCGCTGTAGCTCGGCAATATTTGGCATTTTCGACTAATTACGTGCACTGGAGAGGTTGCTTTTCCTGCATGCTTTCTAAAGCGCGTATATTTTCGCATGACGCGGCCAAATTTTGTCCAGCCACAGCGGAGAGGGTAATCGCGCTTTCAAAATTCTGAAGGCTGATATGGCTATTACTAACGACCGGTTAAATATACCTAACTGTAACGAGTTGCCTATCTGCGATAGTTAAAAAGTTCTCAGAAAATACTTAGCCAGCTTACTACTGTGTTTTCTGTGTGATTTCTATAGTGTCCACGACGTTATATGTATTCAGTAAGATCCTTTATGCGCTATTCACATAGTCTATACGACTCCATATGCACCATAGGGACTATATATAACCCATATCAAGAATATATGGGAAGTTGAAGCACGGATATGTCGAAATAACGCGACAACGAAAGAAGCCGGAATGCGTGGGGAAAATATCCGGCCAAGAAAAGAGGCAAGCACCGACATAAATCGCAAAAAGGCAAAGTCTTCCACGGAGGCTATACAGTAGAAGCCAGATTGATGAGCTTCGTTTAGCGCCCTCTTGGCTGAACACGACTAACATGATTGGATCGATTAAGAGCAGAAATCGAGCTCGAATGGCAAGGGGGAAATGAAAGCGCACGAAAAATTGCAACAGAAAAGTAGACAGAAGGAACGAAATATAAAGGGAGTGAACACAAACAGACAACGAGGAAGAAGTGCCAATAGAAAGAGCCACACTACACACGAGCCCCATGTGCAATCGGTTCCGTGTCGGACAGGCACGTCTAAATCATGCCTGCGCGGTCTCGGCTGATTTGGTCAGCGAACACGAGCCGAGCCTGGACAAAGCTTGCTAAAGCTAGGCGCCCACTTAAGAGCTCCTGATTGGCTGTCACGACCAGCAGTTCTGTTGTCCTCCGAACTTCAGGGCCCCACCGCTAAATAGGGAGTAAGATCCCTCTGTTTTGATGAAGTTCAGAAGTAGTGGTGGAAATGGCAGCCCGTTTTCGCGCTTGAATAGACAAGCCTTGCATTGCTTTCACACATTGCGATAAAAGACAGGCAAAATCACTCGGTGGTTTGGTTTTGATGGGCACAGTCTTCAGGCGCCGTCGACTTCAGTGCCTTCGCATGGTGTAGGAGGACTGTCTATATGTCCTGTCTACAGCTTCCTATCTTGAGTGCATCAAAAAAGCTGGTACAACAACATTTAGAAGAACCCTGGTTCGCGTGTCCCACCAGGCAGGTTAACTAGACTGTTTTAGCATGCGCCGGGCAAGAACACACGCAAAGACACCTTAGATGCAACGTTATTGTTGACGCATCTTAAACACAACCTAGGCAGGATTAAAACGCTACATGCGTTATTCCTCAAGTGTGTAGATCGATATCGTCTTCAGGCAGCACATAAATGTACACATTGCCAGGACGCCTGTTTAAAAATAAGAATTCAGCTCATGGGCAAAATATTGTGTTCAGAGCGCTGAGTAGCGGCCTGACAGTACAATGTCGCTCCACGACATGCTCAAAAATATAATTCAAGGGATTGCCAACTAATGTTATAAATACCATGCCTGTGTTAACGTCCCTATTGTTTTAATGTATATCCACAATAACCGCACCTGACGATAATTGTTACGCTTCGTTCCACGTGAATGCAAGATCGCGTCTTCAAATCTACCGGATTTTATGCTTACAATTTCGGGGCACGCGTCAAGCGAGACACGTCAACATTACAGGGACACTGAGGAGAACTCTATCATTTTTTTTTTGTTAGCAAAATCTGATAGTTCGGCATTTCATGGCTTTCTTGCCGCTTGTCCGGGCGCGAAAGATGCATTTATTTCAAAGAAATTTGGATTCGAAGATGAAAAAGTTTTTCCCGCCGCTCTGATTCAAACTCGGGGAACTCTTATGACGCCACGGCGACTCTTATGACGTCTCAGAACGGAGTGACGCGATACGTGACGTAAACGCAGACTCCGTGATTTCTGACGGCTAGCGATGCGGTGCGCAACCTTCCTTTGCGAGCATCAGAGATTCGTGCCTTCCATGAAGTAAGGAAAATTCCGCCAAGGTGGCGCCTCTTGTCCTAGGAAGTCATCACGCTTGTACTTGCGAGATTGGCCTGTGGCGGCGACACCTGTATTTTGGTTCTTGCTATTTTATATATTACACGAGCTTTGTTTTCAGTAAGAGTGGCGTTTTTGTGATCAGGAGCTGCTATTCTATCGATACAAGCCAACTTCAATTTCTTCTCAGTGTCCCTTTAAGACGCAAAGTTCCTTTACTGACCGAAGCACAGCGAGCGAAAGAGGGCAAATTCACCGTGAAGCGAGCAGCTCTCCTTTCGAAAGCACCCGCAATGCCCCACGCCTCAAAATGGGTTGCCTGGAAATGCGTAGAGACCAATTCGACACTTTATATTCATTTACCTCACGGAGTAAATTAATTCCGGGAGTAAAATCGATCATGGCAAAGGGACCCCGTTTAAGATTCCAGGGTACGAAACCCCGCGCGGCAGTAATACAAGTGGCACAGGTATTTATTGATATTGCCCAGGCGCAGCCACAGTTATGGAGAACGCCAAGATTCCGCCCGTTGCGCGACTTATTCCCTGAAAGGACGCACCTAAAGCACAAGCGTCGCGTATTCAACGCACAGATCGATATCATGCGGCATAAGGCAGCTTGAAATCAAGGGGGTGGGTGTAATATAAAATGAATGGCGGAAACGCCATGGTGCGAGAGAAATTGCAATGCATATGCCACTTTGATCATCCCTGAATTCCGTCTGACACTCGCCAGATGTCACTACGATTCGTGTCCACCTCCACTCACCAAAGAAAGCACGTCTGTTTCATCCTGAAGCCTAATTTACAGCGCATTCTACAGCGTCTTGTGTTTTACAATTCTTCATTACGCTATTGCATTTTCTCCAGCCTCTGATTGCAGCGGAGAGCTAGGAATAGATCTAGCATTCGCTCCGAAAAAATAAGCCATCAACAGGAATTTTAAAAATCCCGCCCAGCCAAAGTGAGATCTCAAAAGGTTTTCCTTGAAAGGATTTCGCAGAACCAAGGATCGGAAGCGTGTAGAGGAGTGGGTAAGGTGCCCCACAACACGGCACTTTTCGAGAAATGGCCGCGCGATAGGCCTCACTTGGCGCCCCGTTAAAGCTCGCCGAGTTTCAACAATGTGAGCCTGTCCTTGGGAAATGTCAGACCTATACTTGAGAGCGCGTGGGCTTCCATTTCCAACTGTAAACTCAGAACTCAGAAGTTCTCTTGTGTCTTCTGAACGTTCTTTGCGCCAGTCTATAAAAAAAAAAGTTTCTTCTTGCAATTTGAGAAGGACAAAAGAGAGCACGAATGCGTTGATTTGTGTGTTATTGCTTTTCTGTTAAAGCGGAGGTGTGTGGGTCAAAGTAAAAGGCTGCTGAGCTGGGCACAAAATGATCTTGAGCTTGCACGGAACGAGTTCAACTGGAAATCTGAGCCAAGCCGTCAAGCACTGCCACTGGGGTGAGCGACACACTCCACAGAAGCCTCTTGATGATGCGGAATTTTAGAGGCGTGCGTATTGCAGCTTTCTTCATAGCATCGCAGAAAAAGAACCATGAACTTTTGGCAGCAATTTTTTTTTCTCTACTCAAAACATGGCGTCCATTGCAATAAAGGACGCAGTATAAAAAAACTGCGGTGCGGTTTGCAAACCAAATTACAAAAGAAACGACTTCGTTGTAGGTTCGGCTAATGCACATAACTACAAAGAGAAGTTTTCGGCCAATTCCAACCTAAGCCCCGCAGGAAGTCCTTGAAAGAGAGCTGGAAGTACTAGGCTCCTTAGGTTCCTAAAAATTCTCTGAGAAAGCTTTTATCTTTAACAGAATATACTGAGGGGCCAGTTGGTCAGACATGTTATAAACATTACTTACAACTGAATAGAATGAGACGGTAAACCACGCCCCGTCCCAGAGCAACAACACGCATGGGCATGACTTAACACAAGGTAGAAACAAACTGATAACCTTAAAATGTGTGGAAAAAGAGCAAAAAAAAAGAAAAGAGAAAGAGCGATAGATGATAAATAGTGTCAAGAAAACTCAAGTGCATTTTAAAAACTTCAATTCCTTCTCCATCAGGTACAGAGATGGAGTACTAATACACGTGCCTTCACTGCATATCGAAATTTCCTGGGCTTCCAAGATTTCGCTTGTTTATAATAAAGCTTTTATCGGCTTTAATCATGAGTGCTTATCGCCTAGAGAGCCTGCCATCTCAATAAGAGCCAGCGTACGTACAATTCAGCAGGGAGCAGTGTTGCGCGGTACTTTTGTTGTTCTATGGCTTTTAGGTCCTCAGTAAACACAACTCTAGTGATTTTTTTAAAGCTACCAAACCAAAAGCTCTCTCGTTCTGTCAGCGAAGGGCTGAAGTGGTTCCTAATGCTTCATTTAAGAACTCTGAGTTTGAATATTGCAAATTGATTTATAGTTCCCTTCACCAAAAAGGCCCCAAGTCAACGAAAAACTGTATCGCTTAACGGAATATAATGGAATAATGGCGCAGATCAAGTGACAGGACAGCAGGAGAGCACACACACACACAAGCGCCATTCTTACAACTTTATTGTTTGGCTGCCAATATGCCGAATTTATACCAAGCAACACGCAAAAATTCGGCATATTGACAGCCAAACAATAAAGTTGTAAGTTGGCGATTGTGTGTGTTTGTGCTCTCCTGCTGTCCTGTCACCTGATCTGCGCCGTTATTCCGTTAAGCATGTCTGACCAACTTGCCCAGTCCTTTATGCTTCTTAATCTGTATCGCTCACGGTTAAAGAAACTTCTGAGTTCCAAGACAATCAAATGTAACAAGAGGACTTACGGAAAACTCTAATCATAAACAAAAACGATAACAAGTCTTTCCGAGAAGCATACATGAATTTAAATCGGATAAACAGCAAATTTCAAAAGCATGAAACTAATATATCTCGAAAGCTCCATCACTCAAAAGCTTGATTATCTCAATACCATTTGTTGGGCGAGTTGGTGCTTACGATGATCCATAACAGCGCGACAGACGGGACAGAGAAGAGAGGACACAACACACAGCGTTCTGTGTTGTGTCCTCTCTTCTGTGTCCCGTCTGTCGGGCTGTTATGAATCATTGATAATCTCGAAAGCTTGATAATAACTGCAAATAGGGAAAGCTTCAAATCATCAAGTGAAGAAAACTTGTAAAAACAAGTACAGACACAAACACTTTTAAGAAAAGGAAACGTCTAAGTTCAGAAAAGTTCAGAACTACAAATTATGACCAATGCAGCACGGCAAGGATGAAAGTCGTTAACCGTGGTCATAAAAGCAAAGCAGCACTCGGTAATCACCACATCGACCTTGTCATACGGAAATTCTTTGCTGCAGCTTATTTGTGAGAAATTTTCCCCTTTTCGGATTCAGTCATTTAGTTATTGCAAAGATCCAGATAAGCGGCCGTGTTTGTTAATGACATACAGTGGAGAACAGAAAGGTAGGATATTTCAGTTTTTTTTAATTGCACTTTTCTTAGCTTTTTAGTATTTGCTCACGAGTTTGGTGGGATAACAATGTCATACTTTTACGCAACCGCAACGAGTGTTTCATCATCATCATCATCAGCCTGACTACGCCCACTGAGTCTACTGAAAGCGTATTCTTAAGGAACTTACTTTCTCATCGCATACTTAAAAGCTGTCTATTCCGTCTTCCTCGATAGTGTGACATTTGCATATGAATCGTAATAAAGTACAGGCCTTTCCGAAGAGATAACTGTTTGCACAAGATTGTTTCCCGGCCGTCCCGCTTACGATGTAGCCTAGCCAGAGCTAATACACCTTATAAAGGAAACGGCGGGTCATTCTGGCGGAGCAGCTACGTCATCCCTATCGCCGTGAAATCCTGCTGGAATGGACGTTGAAATTACGTGTTCCTTTATTATGCACTGAAACGAATGCTGACAGCGTGCTCCTCGGCTAGGTCTCTGTGAGAAAGCCATATTTAATTTATGTCTCCATTTCATGCAGTATTGTAATAACTGGTTAACAGAAATCTGACCCCTGTCAGCTTCCTTGGGTTCAGGCTATCTTTTTTTCGGCGCAAATGGCAAGGAAAAAAATAGAGAAACGACACAGTTCGCGACGTTGCCTTTCTTTTTTCACTGGAAGTACTTTAAATGCATTCGAAGTTACCATGTTGTCCATTCTTGATTAGTTACCGGTGAAAAGTTGTGATTTTCGACGTAATGCACGCAAGTATCACAATGAAATTATTCCGATTTTATGTTTATGTCATAAACAAGTATGTATAAACAAGTTACGGAAAGTTACACAAAGAAAACACACAATTATTGGTGCGCTCAAGGTGATACTGAAACAGGCTAATTAGACAAAAAGTATGGTGGAGCAGCCAGAAAAAGAATGTAAACCAATAGGCCCCTGCCACGCTAATTAGACAGTCAGCTGTTCGTTAGTATTCATCGTTTGACAAAGTTTACGCCCCAGCGTTTGCAGGCAGTATATGAAGTAGAAACTGAATGTCTGCCGACATCATCTCTTCATGAAGAACCAGAGCAGTGCTGCTGAACTCTCACAGTCCAGTTTAGTTGTGTCCAAGACCGACGAAAGTCCTTTTAAAACGTTACAAGGGATCCCATAGTTATACCCCATTCCTTAGTAGAGCCTGTTGCTGGTGGAGATTCAATGTTTGTGCACACAACTAGAGAGACAGCAGCTTCGTTCACATGGCAGGGACTCATTTATGAAAGGTGCTCAGGACAACAGAAACACACAGAACGAGGCAGATAAGGGAACTTGGGCGCTCCTGGGAGAGAAAGGCACCTTGGACCAGTGCCCAATAAAGACAACGGAAGGAAGCCGTCACTGCATACAAGAAACAAGAAGCAGAGAGAAAAAAAAAACTTCGCAGTAGCCGACTTACTAAAGCATGTGCGTGCCGAAGGCTTTTTTTTTTTTCATTTCGGAAAGTGCCAAGAAAGTAAAGGCTTGAAAATGTGGTGGGAAGAACAGGAAATTGCGTTCGCGTAAGTTTTCACAAAACGTCATGCGGCGGTGTTACCGTTGTAGCGATAGCGGGTAATTTTAGGGGCTGTAGAATACGACCTGACAATCGCAACAATAACAAAAAAAAACGTAGGTCCCACATACTTTTTCCGCGGGGATCCTTGGCCCATTTCCTGTGGTTGTTGTCAGCTACTATTCTCTCCGGGCCAGGGATAATATGAACAGGAATAAATACATGCACGGTCTTCGTTTATCACGGCGGTGCAGATAGAGTTACAGCGATGATTCACTCTCTCAATAGGTTCAATAGCATGGTCATGCGTGTTGGATTTTTTTCATGTTTTTGCTGACGTTATCAAAGTTACTTACGAAGAGAGACAGAAAGAGAGGCAGGGATATTAAGAAGGCTATGCTTGCTTGGCTACCCTACCCCGGGGGGGGGGGGTGGGGGGGGGGGTGGATGGGACGAAGGGGCCAAAAAGCAAGAGAAGTGGAAAAAAAACTGACTTCAGTTCGTATAATAGAGCGTGTCAATGTTGTCCTTTAGCCCGTAACAACCCACGACGCCCACAGTAAGTCTGGAACGTGAAGCACAAGCCTGCTAGGAAGATGTGAAGAATACCTAGGATATACAGAGAAGGGTTCTGGCGAGGGAAAAACACAAACTTAAGACTTCGTGCGCGACTTTCACGACGTCGTGCTAGGAGCAAGCATCTACATCAGCTAAGGAAACAACTACTCATTCACATCTTTCTGAGCGCCAACGAAAAGCACCAGCGGAGAACTATAAAGTTTTTCTCGGAAACTTCGCCGCTGAAGAAAGATGCATACTAGGCCGGGGTTCGAACCCGTGACCGCGAGCGCTGCCTCTCATCTGAGTAGTTACTCGACTGCAATCTACTTCACCTTCGGGAATTTCCCCAGAATACTCGGGATATAGAGCCGTTGTTCAGGAGCCCATTAGGCCAACACGTAGGTGGGAAATCTTCAGTGGCATTTTTTTTTTTTGGCATCTTCGCTTTTTTCAAGTGAAGATATTTGTATATAGAGATGAAGGGTTGTCAGCGTTACAGTACTCGGCGCTTCTAAGACTTAGAGCATTCTAGAGCGTGGCATTAAGGCCACAAAACTTTCTTATTGATTCGTTTCTTTGACTAGTATTACGCACTCGCTGAAGCAAACCGCATAATTAAACAGGAGACCTAGTTCCAAACAAATTGCGGAGCAAGAAGAAAGGTAAGCTACGCATCAAGGAGCGCGATGGGCACACAGAAGGGAAACAACCGTGCGTGTGTTTTTCTTCAGTATGTTCACCTTCCCCTCATTTCAATGCCTCGCAAAGTCTCCTCATAGTTTTCCTTAACCTCAATTTGCGCTCTGGTTAAACCTTAGTTTACCAGTCTAGTAAACAGCAAGTGTTTGCATTGACAAGCATAAAGTATTTCTCCTGCAAGCTTTTCCAATTCCTTCCAGGTTTTTTTTTTCTGTAGTTGCGGGTGCGGCCAGTTCTGCCCGTTTAATACCGACGTCTATAGATTACGTTGGTATACTTTCTTGCTTGGTCCTCTGCTCCTAAAAGACGTGACCTCGGCACTACGTGCAATCGATCTGTGCGGCATTCAACTTGGAAACTGGACTTTTTTCTGTTGTTAAGTGCTGCAATCAACGAGAAAGCTCGAGATTTTAGACTTCGATGTCCACATCTAAGAACAAATTCATGCCGCGGTGGAAGACATCGCTCTTTTTTTTTTGTCATGTCAGAGTTCGCCACTCGACACTCGACGTTGATTCTCGTAACGATTTTAAGTAAGCGATGTGCGTGATATGGGTTATTTTGCGGTCGTAGTTACTTTTCTTCTAGGGTCCGTGCTCGCACTACCCGAGAAGTTTCACTTCTGGCAGCTGACATCCTTGTACTGAATCCCTCCACTATGGCACTTCTTTCCTCCTTTCTACTTTCACTCCCTCTTTTATCCCTTCCCTTACGGCGCTGTTCAGGTGCCCAACGATATATGAGACAGATACTGCGCCGTTTCCTTTCACCAAAAACCAATTGGTAATAATAATAACAAAAAAAAACAAGTGAAGAGTAAAAACAAAGCATTCGCAAAGCCCAGTGCCTGTCGCGTTGTGTAAGCTACGAGCCAGTTTTCAGATATTGGAAATGAAATGCTAGAATAATACCCGGACTCATTTTCACTGGGCAACTAGGCGCTACAGGAGACAGTGTGTGATCTCCATCTAGACCTGCCACACTTGTGTGGCCAGTACACGCTGCTACGATGTCAAACATCAGCAACGAATCAAAGACGGCAGTTAGGGAAAGATCATATCTCAACCCCCCAATTCAACGAGACGAATTCGTTCCGTCGCAAGCAATTCTTTCCGCGTCGCGCAGATCAGTATGAGTTGGTTCTGCTTGTAGAAACTCAGCTAACGAAATACTGTGTTAAGCTTGGGATCTACTAAAGCAGTGACTCATACGCAAGCACTAATTTCGAAACAGAATTACTCACTAATATTTGCAAGCACAATCACTTGGCATAATAATAATAATTGGTAGCATATATGTTATATGCTTATAGCTAAACACAATAAAATGTTCTCTGTTACTTGAGATTTATTTATCTTACGTCGCTGAAGCAATGCACAGTCCATCGCTGGCTCTTGACGCCACGAGAACGTAGTCCATGAATGAGAGTCTCGAAGTATATTGGCTGTACAGAAAAAGACGTTGCTCACAGTTACCTGGTATCGAATTATACGCTTACTATAGGTTAAAGTCGATAGAAGAATACTTTGCCCGCACCACTTATGTATCGCGGGTCGAATTGTACACTGCGTGGGAATTATGAGCGCCCTGACCTGATCCAACTAAATGAGCGAAAGTTCCCAACTCCTCTCGATTTCTGTTTGCTTCTATTCGCTAAGCAGATCAATATCCGTCGTTGACATTTACCAATAGAGTGCCTGTTATTTGTTCGCAGCTTAAAGCCTGAAACTCACTGTATACCTGCCTTCGAAGAAATTCTGCAGACAACCGAGCTTCCTTCTGTAATGAGCTCAATCTTTATGTCTTTCTCAAATGTGGCTGCAATCATCGGAAGAGGGCACTTCCTCCTTATTAGATATCCCGTGTTAAACACACCACCCTGATTACTTTTTTTCTTTAAATACACAGGCCAGTTATTTCTTCGCGCAGATATTACTCAACAAAAGCAGTTGCCTCGCCACCTACAAACCTCCATCCTGAAATGCACCAGCGATATTGTACGGCACACACGAGTCCGACCGTGCCCAGATCCACGTGCTTTTTAAAAGACACTCGAATGCTGTAAATGAAGGCGCCCCCTTTCTTACAGCTTTTCTATGTGGTCGTTCACGGCCGGTGTTCTAAAGCACCCCGGCGCAAAGTGCCTTCTCGTGTTCGTGGCAAGAGACGACATGCACGTCATCCAGTGAATGCGAAAAGACAGGGAGCCCAGCTAGAAGAAGAGAGAAAAGCTTTCAAGCTACATCACCTGGCTTTTACGCATCTGCCCCAAAAGGGCCGCACCTCGACGCTTCTGTTTGCTTGTCTTTTCTATGCACGAAACACATACGCAGAGCTATATATGCTTTGCCGCAGGCAAATTCACGACTCCAGTGAGTGTGAGCGTAAGATTATGCAGGCGAGATCAACTTACAAATTCAAGCGCGCACTCTAAATATGAATACGCCTTTATGGGAGTAAGAAGGGAGTAAGTTGTGCTCTAGCATCCTTCCATTTTTACTCTTTTTTTCTAGACTGTTGGGCAAAGATTATTTCATTTATTTCATTTCTTTTCTCCTTAAGGGCCCGAGGGCATTACATAAGGGGGGGCGAATTAACATGATGTACAAATTCTTGAGCGTGGAAAAATGTGAAGAGCAAAATACAAAATACAATGAAGGCAAGCAAAAACAAAAGCAAGGAAAAAATGCAGTAAAAAATGCAGACATACATCTAAGTCAAATAACAGCAAACAAGCAAGCGCAAAAGAAAATTACACCAAGGCGCAGAAATGGAACTAAACTAAGTAACAAAAGAGTACAAAGGGGACAGTCTATTCAGGATGGCTGAAGTTTTAGTTTATTGCGGAATTGTTTTCTGTCTGTGCATTCGGCTATGTTTTCGGGTAAGGAATTCCATAAGACTATTCCACATCAATGTGGAACGTGGGAGTAGTGACTGCCCTATATGTAACATATTAAGCCTTTTAGTGAGCCTCATGAATTCGTGTAAAGGTCGCAAAAATGCTCACCAGAAAACGAGAAAAATGGAAACGAAGAGATATGCTGACCAACGTCAAATAAATCTCACATTTTTCAATTTCTTGAGTGCAAACGAGAATCAGAAGAAATTGTTTTGTTTTTTTTTTGCGAAAATCCCAGTTCTTCCTTATCGGGAGGAAGCCCTATAGCGACGCATTATTTGCCATTTGAAGGAAGTGGTTTGCTACTGTAAGCAGGAGACGCGATTTCGCAGCATGGGTGTCTGAGCATCCGAATTGGGAGCTTGTAGCTGAGGCCTTCGATTCCACCCCGTTCTCTCGTACTCTCTCCTCACGCTCACGTGAACTCACGTTTTTACGTGATCACGCTCTTTCCTCCAATCCTGGGCGCATTTTGTAGCGAGAGCTACACTGGACTACCAGTCGAGCATTTCGCCGTGAGCCAGGGTAGAGAGTTGTGCGCATGCGCCGTTACCATGGCAACCGGAGAGGAGCAGCAGATGCGGCGTGCGTTTCGCCGTCGCCGCGGGCGCGCGCCCGCTCCACCATCGAAGCCGTGCGTGACGTCACGCGGATCAGCAGTTGTGCGCATGCGCTGATTCCACGGTAAGCAGAGGCACCCCACATCTGCGCCGCGCGCTTCGTCGCCGCCTCGCTGCACGCCACTCTATCACCCAAACCGCACGTCGCATGCACAGCATTGCGTAATAAGGCGGAGATGTAATGGGCGAATGTATCACAACGTTTACATAGATCGATACAAAGAAGGAGAGTCCAGCCGCTGCTAAACAGCGGTATAGACGAGAGAATATTAACTCTTCCGATCCTGAGGTTGTCGCCTGGTACTTGGCTGCTCATAATAATAATAATAATACTAATAATAATAATAATAATAATAATAATAATAATAATAATAATAATAATAATAATATTAATAATAATAATTGGTTTTGGGGAAAAGAAATGGCGCAGTATAGGTCTGATATCGTTGGACACCTGAACCGCGCCGAAAGGGAGGGATAAAGGAGGGATCGTGAAAGAACAAAGCAGGAAAGAGGTGCCGTATTGGAGGGCTCAGGAATAATTTCGATCACCTGGGGATATTCAAATCAACAAAAATGTGAATGTGTGTAAGAAGGCGAAGAAAGCAGCGGATATGCCCGAACAGAGAGAGGAACGGCTCGCCAAACGGAGATGCCAGACTGTCGAGCCCAATGTCTCTCATTGCTAAACATACAGTGACCACAACAAGGTCATCCAGGGAAACGTACCTCTCGCTACGTATATCCTGGCATAGCCGAGCTAAGCCACTGCCAATATTCTTTATACATGTCAGAGAATGAGAAAGTCATCTAATGTGGGCAGTGAGCGGGTTTTACGGTCACGTTAATTATTTCCGCAGAAATGGCACCTTTGAAATTTAGGCTGCTCAGAAGAGCGCTAATTCACCAGTTACGACTCGCCCCGGAAGCGCACCTTTACTCGACGAGGGTCTTTAGAGAACAGGCTTTGTGAAATGTGAAGTCTTTTGCCGGGAGTAATATTGGTGCGTATGTGCTGAACTTACGCTTGCAGCGATTACTAATATTTCCAGTAGATCCGAAGGTTGAAAATCGCACCCCGGATTTTCTAGGTAGGTAGAAAAGACTTTTAATGCTCTATAAAGGTGCTAGTAAGATAGCGCAGAGGACAGCTGACAGTAGCAGGCTATTACCTCCTCAACTCCAGGGAACATTTTGTCAGTTAACTGGTAATAAGAGACCCGCCGCGGTGGCTCAGTGGTTAGAGCGCTCGGCTACTGATCCGGAGTTCCCGGGTTCGAACCCGACCGCGGCGGCTGTGTTTCGATGGTGGCGAAACGCTAAGGCGCCCGTGTGCTTTGCGATGTCAGTGCACGTTAAAGATCCCCAGGTGGTCGAAATTATTCTGGAGCCCTCCACTACGGCACCCCTTCTTGCACTCCATCCTTTATCCCTTCCCTTACGACGCGGTTCAGGTGTCCTCCGCTTATTTGATGATGATGATGGCCTCTGGTTGAATTTATAACGGGATAAGCTCAGAATTGATGATGATGATAGTGAATTTTTATGGCGCTAGGGCATCTGCTACCAAAGAGCGCCATGTCACAGGGTACTTTTCGTTTACTCAAGGTGGCGTCATAGACCCATTTGCCAAGCATTTCACTGTAAATAACCCGAGCACCAGATCAGGGGAGAGCTTGTACTCATTGTATCTCCGGTGAGTACCCGGCGGCACTAAGGATCAAACCCCGCAGCTCACGCATGCAAGGTGGACGCTCAAGCCGCTAGGCCACCGCCGCGGTCGCTCTAAATACCAGTGTGTGTGTGCGTGTGCAATTGGGACCATTGGGGGTGAGTATGAAATAAAACACGATGGGCTTAATATTCTGAGGAGGATTGCGCGGAGCTTACCGCGCGAACAAAAGATCCAGAAGTATAAGAGCGAATTAGACCCGCTAGCGAGGTAGTTATCTCGCTTGCGCGTCTAGGTGACGTTCTTATGTGCGGCTAACTAGCGAACTTCGTTGCAAGCTAAGTATTCGATCCAGTATTCGTGCGGCAAACTGAACAGCGAGAGCTCGCCTACACACAAAGCGCAAGAAAGTCAATCACGCCCCCGTCCTAAAGAACCAATTTTCAAGAAACGTTCGAAGCACGTAGTAAGAGCGAATTTTTTTTCTTTAATTGGTTTTGGGGAAAGGAAATGGCGCAGTATCTGTCTCATATATCGTTGGACACCTGAACCGCGCCGTAAGGGAAGGGATAAAGGAGGGAGTGAAACAAGAAAGGAAGAAAGAGGGGCCGTAGTGGAGGGCTCCGGAATAATTTCGACCACCTGGAGATCTTTAACGTGCACTGACATTTCACGCGCCTTTACGTTTCGCCTTCATCGAAACGCTGCCGCCGCGGTCGGGTTCGAACCCGGGTACTCCGGATCAGCAGCTGAGCGCCCTAACCACTGAGCCACCACGGCGAGTTAAAAAGCTAACGCGCTTAAAATTATTTGTTATTAGGAAAGGTAAGGCGTAGTTACTGTCTCTCCCTCGGTGGACACCTGGAACGCAACTTGAGAGAAGGAATGGCAAAGGGACTGAAAGAAGGAAAAGATGAAGGTCTGTAGTGCAGTACTGCAGTGATGCAGAACAATTTTGACTATTCGGGGTTCTTTAATAATATTGACTTGCATCACATGGCACGCGTAAGAACGTACAGAATTTGCACTTCGGCTTCTTCGATGCGAAACGAGTTCGTACAGTGTTCAAATCCAGAGTTTCTTACTATTAACTAGAGGGAAAGATGGCGCTTCGCCTATGGGAGCTTGCATGGAACTTTCTCGAGAGCACATCAGCCACCATGGGCGCTCTAAGCATCATGGGGCGGAGAGCTACAGAAAGCAAAACCACAACTTCTGGCCAAAAAAATTATGTTTAAACAAACGTTGTTCGATAATCCAGAATGTCCTAACATTCAATATCATGTCTATAAATTGCAACAAACGAGCAGAAAAGCATGTAAATGTAAAGTTTGCCTAAAATAAGCGATGGCTTGCTCTCCTATTGGTCAACTATTGTACACCACAAAAACCAATATTTCGTGCCTAACAGTCGCATTTTTAAAAAGAATTATGTTTTAAAAAAATGTCGTTGTTTGAACACTTTAAGGGGTTTTTTAATGGCACTTCGGAAACCAGAAACCTTTTATTGGCGTCGTATGCTGTTGCGTTTTCGCTACTATGGCTTTTGCGCACTATGTTAGCGGCAAAGCAGCCTGCGTGAGGGGCGCGCCTTGGACGGAACGGGACATCTCAGTAACGCCACTCTGTGTTCCTGAAAAAAACCGTCTGTCCCGCACCAAGTATCACATCGCCTCATGATGCTTTGAGCGCCCATGGTGGCTGAGGTGCAGCCCGCTAGCTTTCGCTCTAGTTATTAGTAAGAAACTATGTTCGAATCCGCGT
Organism: Amblyomma americanum; assembly: GCA_030143305.2. Classification (NCBI taxonomy): domain Eukaryota; kingdom Metazoa; phylum Arthropoda; class Arachnida; order Ixodida; family Ixodidae; genus Amblyomma; species Amblyomma americanum. The sequence goes on from JARKHS020028840.1 coordinate 426,416, forward strand.
CGTCGAGCTGTGAAACCGAACGCGGTAACCGCTGAGTCACCATTGGAGAGTGGTGCTGGACTCTATCAATGCAAATTAGTTACGCAGAGGAGAATAGAGGAGGACAAATGTGGCATAATAGAAAATATGGAGTAGCCGCCACGAATATCCACCTTAGCCAACAAGAAAGCCTTACCGACGAACTCCGGATGTATTTTGACCCCCTGGGGTTTTTCAGCGTGCGCTGATATGGTACGCATACTGAGGTTTTTTGCATTCCCAACCCATCAAAACAAGGCCACCGCGGTCATGATTCGATCCGCTCACGTGAGGCTCAGCAGCCGAACGTTAAAGGGGCCATGACATGGTCGTTCTTCATATTGCCGGTTTGTGCTTCAATAACTAATACTAGAGCCTATCATTCAGTTTCCGAAATTTGGCTGCCCTGGACGCGCTCTATCTTCCAAAAAATGCGATCGAAATTGATAACGGGAAACTCCTCCCACCGGCAGCGACCGCCATATTGAATGCTATCGTGACGTCACCAGGGCATACACGGAGCAACGTCGTCTGCTCTCGTTGCTGCAATGTGCGCAACGCGGTCTCTTGTCCCCTGTACTTCCGCGGGCGATCGAAGTAGCAGTCGTCCCCCATATATGAGTAAATGGTGCCGCAAAAGCGATAATAACAGTAACGCAGCTATTCTTCGGTCCAGGTATAGGGTCCTGTTACACTAGGCCGATGCGACGGCGATCGGTGGCCGGTTGGCTGGTCGGTATGCAAATGCCATCGCTGACGCACTGGTCTGTCACGCTAGACCGACGACGACGCCAGCACGACCAACGACCCCGTATCGCAGTAGTGTAATGAGTGAACTTAGTGGGAACTGGCAGAGTGTGGCGGGGGACTGGTTGGTATGACATTCTATAAACTTAAGAATTTTAAAACTTATTGTACCTGATGCTAGCCACGGCGATATAAGTGATGTGCGTGCACCAGCGAAGATGTGCTTTCATTCGGTGCCCGCGCATAGAACCTATCGGCGAGGCAATTGAGCGACACGGGCAGAAAACGCCGCACTACACCGCCTCTCGTCCCTCGTCGCCTGGGCTTGTGCGGCCGAGCGAAAGCTTCACGCCGGGTGAATAGACGGCCCGAAAAACTGCGCTTGTGTACCTTATCCGTATAGAAAAAAGCGAAACGAGCGGCTGCATTTCATATCTTCACACTGTCTTACTAATCAGCGGGGAACTCCTGCCAGATGCTTGAATTTCGGCCGACGGTAGACAGCCGGCCCTTTCGTTACGAGGCCTAGCGAGTACGCAGGATTCGTGTGTGCGATTTCGGCGATTTCGGAGAGCGAATTCGCAAGTTTTAGCGCCTGAAAAAAGCCGTCGAGCGTAGTTTTGGCCACAATCGCCTCCAAGCGGCGACTGCTTACATCGCAAGGCGCGAGTACAATAAGGGGCAAGTGCCGATATATGTGAACCGGTCTGCATAGCATGTGCAGAAGGCAGCCGACAGCAGCCGTCGGCGTCGACTGTGGACAAAAAATCTGGTTGTTCTCATTAATTCAAGTAATGTCCGAACGTATTTCTAGCTAAATCGATTTGAAGTCAAATACTGATGACAAAAGGGGACGCAGATACAATTAGCGGGAAGCGCCGGTCCTACGCGAAGAGTTTCCCAAGCAGGCGATATAGCAACAGCGGCGCTTATTGCAGTGTTATAATAGTGTGTGAATGAGTAAAACTACAATCTGTGGGCCATACTACGTAATATTTAAGATAAGGAGAGCCAACCTTGCGTTTTATGTCAAGCAAACGAGCAGTACTGTTTGCGCACAGCTATGTGAACAACCCCAGCGCGGGGCTGCAACTGTGATTGCCTCATTCCTAGGCCACAATGCGCTCGCACAGTAAACGCTAAATGATGTACTATTAATTTCAAGCACTTATTTAGACGGCGGCGACTATTCATCGGTGCGGGCAGTGAAAGCATTCGAGTCGCGTATGGTTTTGCAAGCGGCTTGGTTCCTGCAAAAGGGTTCTACGAGCCGAAGGGAATGTATGTTCGGCTTACAAATGCACACAAGCAGCGGAGAAGTCGTCTCATTCTGCACTTTTCTCTGCTCCTTTCGTGCCTCAAGGTTACTCCACCTTATGATAATTTGAGGCTACACTCATAACATAAAAATAACATGTTTATGAGCGTTAATAATAAAACAGGGGTCGATCGATTTCTGTTTCCTCAGCAATCAGAAAAGGGGCGCCACGAGCAAGTCCTCTTTCATAAGGATCACTCAGGTCGCGTACTAAGCTGCCGGCTTCCGAAAAGTAAACACTGAAACTGCATTTTACTTCGATAAGCTAATAAAAAGAAAACTTTTCGAGCGACCGCCGTCTGCGGTGTGCATGCAAGCAGCTCAACAGCGCGCAGCAGACGACACGAGGCGGGTATGCCATATAGAGCTACGAGGAAGTAAAAAACTAGGAGGGAGCATGACGTCACGCGTTCAGCCTCTCCAAGACATCCTCCTCTGACGCCGCTGCCGAGGGACCTTTCGCGCACTGACTCTTGGGAAATAGGTCCTCCACAGTTACGAGACTGCCAACCAGCTTGGATAGCGGTGCTTTTTAGTGAACGTCCGTGCTCCGGTGTAGCGCAGCGCCTGTCTTGCGGCTTTGGCGGAATGCGTACCGAGGTTGTGTGAAGGCTCCGCATCTCAACACTTCTGTTGATTACGATTTTGAGTTTTTGGGTGCACTGTAGAAAACTGCAGGTGAACTTTTCATCAAAGGCTTCGTCGGGGGCACTGCGCGTTTGAACTAACGTCGCAGTACTCTATACGTGTACGATACTCCAGTACCGACGTGAAGAGGCGTTTTCGTGGTCTTGCTAGAAATAAAAATTGCACATGCCCGCTTTTGAATGTCGCTAGAATTCAGAATTTTTTCCCAGCGGCGTGCGGCCGCGACCTTGTCACTGTCCAACTGCGGTTCATAAAGAGAATGGAAAGCAATTCCATTCATCGTTATACACACATACGGAGCGTTTATTTCAGCGCATGATATAACCGGAGAATAGGCGCAGAAAAAGAGCCTCTAAAAAAAGGAGGCACTGGCTTCCAGAGCGCTCACGGCGGACGGACGTGTTTAACGAGCGCTCCGGCGCGCTGCGCAAGATTCTATTTCTCGGACAGGCGGACTTCGGCCCGCCCATGGGCCCGCCTTTCTCCGCTACCATCGGGGCACAAGTCGCGCCGAATACGCTCGAGCACATACGCGGTTCCGACGTGAAATGCAGCCGTAAAGCAGACAGCGAGAGAGCGCCGACGGCTTCACGTCTGCCTGTCTGCCGCTGCGCGGGGTCTCCCGGCCCTCGGCGTTAGCTCGTTCGTCGGTATCGGAGCCGATGCTCGGAGTTGACGCGGTGCTGTGGGCTCAGGCAGTTGCTCGAGAACTGGCTGCCCTTGTCGGAAGACGACGGCAGATACCGTCCTATAGAATAATGCAGCTCTCGTTACTGCGACCTGACAGGCGCTGCCATTAGTCACGGTAGCAGGCTTTCTGTTTGTGATTGTGGTGAGGCAGTTTATGCTTGGAAAATGCACATATATGAAAACATTTATTCAAGCAGGCCGGTAATCATACATGAGCCACTTGTAGTAGCATAACTGCACAACGGCACAAGCAGATCATATATGGTACAAAATATTCACAAAGTGGACACATATGCGACCAATCGAGATACGTATGAAAATATTTATACGTGAGTCATACCTCGTAACATAACTACAAAAGGGCAAAAACAAATCTAATGGCAAAAGATGTTCATAGGGAGCAGAGAGACACGATTTATCGAAGCCAACACGTGAATGTTCATCCAAACAGTCAGGTTAGCATCAACACAACTCGTCTACACAGCTGCCAACAATATTAGTAATCCGCCAACACAAAGTATTCACAAGGTACGATGGGACAAAAGCTTGCCAAGGTAACATGTGAGTATGTTTATCCAAACAGTGGAACCATCATAAATACCAAAGTGAGCTTGGTCCACGCAGCTATTTGCAAATCTTTGAAGATGCGACACTCACAGCAAGGTTCAATGCACTTTAAGAAAGGAACACGTGAACATATTTCGGTGTCCCTCAAAAAAGTTGTTCTGTGCAGGCTATTTATCCGTCTGTATTGAATCATCCTTGTCTTTGTGTATCGAAAGTCGCCTCATTCATAGTATATAATTGAAGGACCCACTCATCGAATAACAGAGGGGGTCACATTTTTGCGCCATTTTTTTCACCTGCATTATTGTTTTTTTATCGTTTTTCAACTAATAAGCTAAACAGACATTGAAACTTTCCGAGCTTGGGTTCTTCAACAAAGATTCCGTCTCCAATGCTTAATTACAATTTTGAAAGCTCTATGTAGCAAAGAAGTTTGTTCTGTTAAAATAGTCAAATTAAGGTTCTCACTATAACTGGTGCAAAAACCGAAAAAAAAACACTCAAACCATGAAGTGCACAGAATAAAATTAGATGTTACCTCTTTTTTCGAATAATGTGAGCTTGTGATGCTCTTAAAACTTGAGCCTACCTTCACTGCTTTGTGTTTATGGTCGAATAGAATGCCACTTTTGGCATGTCATGGCACACTGATGGCATCACAAATTCGGCATTGGCATAATACGTAGTAAAATCCTTTCTAAATTAAACAAATTGTGATTTCCTGGCAGCCCAGTTCGCGATGCAAGTAAGCAAAAGAAAGTTTTAGAGAGCGCTGTAAAGGTACTTCTCAACTTATATATCTGCGAAATCACTTAATTATACCTAATAAATTGTCCCTTCACTGATTAAGGTATTTCACTGTTTTTAAAAGGACCGTCTTGCAACATTTGAACACCACAAAACTTTGCAGATAAGTATGCCCTCTAAGAACATTGTAAAGGCCATTTGTTTACACCCAGTGCCTCTACAAACTGTGGTCTGCAGCTATTTTCAGCATCTGCAGTTTTGCAGCCCTTCCAGACTGCAGCTTCACATATAACTACCAACAACATAAACTCTGTTGTTATATTCACGAAATATTATATAAACAAGTACAGCATGCAAATACACAAAAGTCATAGTAGAAAACTTAGACGTACCCTAAAGGTACGCCCACCACATTGACATAATGTAATAGCAACCCTTAAGCCTAAGACCTATGACTTCAGCACTCTGCATAAGTTTTACCCTTAATAAAATGCAGATAGGTCACGCAAACATTTTTACATTTGCATGATATGAACATGCACATACTGCTGTTACATTGGATGTAAAGTTATTGGAGGTGCTTGACTTACCAAGACATCTTGCGATGCTGACAAGTCACTTAACACGCCCACAGTAACAGACTCATCCGAAATGTCCATATCTTATGAGGCCACATGAAAAGCTGCCTGTAAACGGTGCACACGAGAAATGAATCCTGTCCACTGCAGGTGTGAATTTTTTTTTTAAACAGCACTGCCTAGTGAGAGATTGAAAAAAATTCAACATATATACTGTATCATCTTGAGGCGTTTGCATCTCTCGATGAAAGGTGCTCATGGCTACTGTTGTCAATGGCTCAGTGCTATCTCATAGAGAACGCTGGCAAAAAATAAAACACAATATCAAATATCTTTTCTTCTAGCCTATAGGGGGAAGGCATTCTGTTGCTCAGTTTCAATAGGAGGAGTAAGAAAGCTGTTCTAATTTTCAGCGCTTGCCAAAGAATAAATGTACAATGCGTACGTCTGTCATCAAGAAAAGCCAATAGAAACGGTCACTTAATGTTATATATTTATGTCGCATTTTTCTTTTGTATTAAAAAAAATGCAGCCACAAATCAGCGGCTGTCTCTAAGCCTTACCATTGCAAAAAAAAAATAAACTCTTTTTCATCTGGTTATTCTTGAATGCAATTAGGAAAAATTAAACCAAGTACACAGCAAATTATATTTGCAGTCATACAACAGAGAGGATGGCCTTTTTGGTTTATCTCGCGCACGAATAAAACCAGTGTGTATATTCCAGGTCATTAGGAGTACAGATGCTCAAGCGGCAGTAAAGAACGGCATTTTTCGAAAAAGATATATGTTACAAACGCCATTCTTGTCGCGTTTAAAGAGCAATGGTTGCAGCTTTGAACTCCGCTATATTACTCAGCCAGCTTGGTGATTTCATTTCCGAGGGCTGTTTCACGTGTTATTTTCATATTTCACAGACTTGTTCATCACTCTGAATGGAGGCAACTCTAGCACGCAAAGGCCAACAGCTAGTCCAGCAAAAAGCAGAGGACCGGAGTGCATATACGTTCGCGCTCAGCCGAGACGTGGAAACCTGAGACTGCGCGCACTTTTGCTCCCTCGAAAACAACCACCTTAAGAGTCAAACATGACCTCGCAGCGGAGCGGCGGTGCCGCTGAAGATACATATGTGTAAAGCAACAAAAATACGCCGTACGTGCGTCTAGCTTTGACGTCGCGTGGCAAAGCACTAGTTGGCGCAAATTTGTGTGTATTTTTCTTATTGAAAAAAATAACTATTTCACTATTTGCTTGAAATAATCGTGGGCACAAGTGAAGACGAAAAGGATAACGCAGATTCCACAAACCTGTGGAATTGACGGCACGGCTCTCTGTTTCTCTGTTTCAGCCGACCTGAAACCATACAATCCTCAGATTTGAAGTGAATAGAGCAGAAACAGCTCCATTTCGATGGCGTCCAAGTTTCGTCGCGTTCTAGCGCTTCTCTCCAAAGAGTTTTCAGTTTAGGATCTTTTGGAAACCTGTTGTGAAAGGCGCAGCACGCATCAAGATATGCGAAATTGAATCGCCATTCAGATTAAGTAACGTCATCTTTGTCCTAAGTCAAACTAAAATGATTTTCGCATTCAACATTACATAGGCATGCCCCCTAGTCGGCAATAGTTTCGTTTCTGAAGGAATGAGCGCAGCGTATTTACTCGCCGATGGAACGAAACCCAAGGACGGCGTTCTTCAGCGCGGCTCCGGCATCCCGGCACGCAGCAATTCATTGCGCAGCTCAGATGACCCAGCCGCACTTCGCGAGACACACAGGCGCACTGAGGCACAGGCCTCTCGGCACATACAGATCTCCGAGCTCCATGGCCTGTGTGCGCTTCTCAAATTTCGAGCGCAGCCGTGTTGATCGTGTGACGTAACACAGCGAGAGAGCGAAACCGAAATCCGGCTAAGAGCTACCGCTGCCTTGTCACGTGCAGGCATATTTCCCACGATGCTTTCCATTATATTTTTTATGACTAGGCATCAAGGTTATGACGTCACGCTCCCTTCTAGTTTTTCTTCCTCCATAGATACAACAAGATATCACCAACGCAATTCAGACCAGACTGCCCCTGGTGCGGCAGTACGCCCACACTCTATCACATCACCTGGGAATGCAAGAGAAACATAGCATTCCACAATCAACAAACACCGAGTGCGGAGCAATGGGAGAGCTGTCTCTTCAGCAGCGAGCTTGAGGTCCAGAGGGCCTTGGTAAAGCACGCAACTGAAGCGGCACAACTCAGTGGAGCCCTGGACTGAGGGCCCACTCTTGCTTGAAGACTCAAGTCGCCAGCACCCAAGCAAGACGACCAGGAAGTCTTCATCCCCGCGAACCTCTTGGAAAGAAATAAAAGTTTTCTCTCTCTCTCTCTCTCTCCTCCATAGATATGCCCCTGTGACGCCAGTGTGCAGAGGTTGCCAGACCAGCAAACAGTTCGCAGAAGAAACGAAAAAAAATGTTTTAAAAATATTCGCCGCTCAAAATCAACAAAAACTGGCGGGAATTTTAATTTAACAAGTTGAGAATTAAGTACGATAAGCAGGGTATACGCGAAAATAGGCTTTCATACCCCCGTTTAAAGCCGCAGCGGTGTATACAGGGAGCCATCAGGAAAGACTATTTACACGTGCGCAATGCTAAACGCGCACACAAATGTAAAAAAAAAGCTAAAACATGCGGCAGTCGAGCGACCACATAAACGACTACGAACGGAGTGCACGCTGCGTAAACATACATTTTAACAAGCTTGTCACCCGATGCCGCGGCTTGCAGACTGGCGCCACTACGCGGTGAACTACGTAAACAGACCGCCGTTGAGTAAGCTGCGTGCGGCGTCGCGAGACGTGGTCATTTCCAAGGATTGTTGCTCGAGTATTGGACTATTGCCGAAAATGGCTCTTGGTGCTGACGGGAGCGGCGATGCTAGGATGCGCGAGTACTCAAAGCTGGCCGCAGTCCTGGAGCAGCAAGAACTGGAGGTAAGTACGTACGCAGAATTTTTCACCTCTTCGGCTAAGCTGGCGCCAAACGAACTGGCGCGTTCGAGCCGCGGTGCGTGCGTTCTAGCAGCGTCTTTTGGTACTCTTCCTATTGGCCGCGAAGCTCGTGCACAACGCTGTGAGGGGACTCCATACGCTTCTTGGACAGAGGCATATTGCGTTTCGGGAAACCGCTGCGCTGCCTGAGTTACAGGGCGGCGAAAATTTAAACACCGCCTTGCTGCGCGGAACGGCCACAGGTCAGAGTCTCTGTGGCGCTGCAGTCGCACGTTGCGCTAGCTGCTGCGCTGCTTTGTTACCCACCTCCGTCTTTCCGGTGCCCCCCGCGGTCGCATTCGTGCTCAAACATGCCATATAAATGTTGTCTGGTATGTGTTTTGGGTTAGATGAGATGAATATACTGCCTTGCAAACTAGCGATGGCTTCATGTCAACTCGTTGGTTTGGTTTATGGGGGTATAACGTCCCAGAGCGGTTCAGGCTATGAGGGACGCCGTTGTGAAGGGCTCCGGAGATTTTGACCACTCGGGGTTCTATAACGCGCACTGACACCGCACAGTACACGGGCCTCTAGAATTTCTCCACCATCGAAATGCCAGCTGGGCTCGATCTATTACTATAGCGAGCAAAGTAGAAAATGCCCGCCTGTTGTGTTCCGGGCTGTTCTTGCTGTTTACTGCAGTGGCATGAGTTAATCCGCCCAAGCATTACTATTCTACTCCCGGCTTCGGCCGCCTGCACCATGCTTGAGACACAACCATTCCTCGTGATGGCATGTATCTGTCGTCCGCTTCTAGAGTATATCTTGTGAACTATATGTGATTTGAGAGTATTTGAGCGCATGGGAGCTTTTTGCAATTCGCTTTTATCGAAACGCGGCCGTCGCGGCCGAGATTCTGTCCCGCGTTCGCGTGCTCTGCAGCTGAACGCATAACCCTTGAGCCACTGCGGTGGTTGGTAGGAACGGTTCCGCTCAGAAAGCAGGGGTGGACTGTGCCGCTGTCCGGCGTTAGGCATCAAGGTGCCCTAACCATTTGGAAACTACCAACAGCAGCTGCAGCCGCGGGTTGTGAGGAGAACATATTCGAAGCACGAGACGCGCTTATATACGACAGCGTTCCTTTGCTTCAATGTCCGCGACACATAGACGTGCGCTGCATATGGCTACGGCAGTGTAGACGCTCGTGTCGTCGGGTCGCGAAGCTTATTCCGGGACTTGCTATAGTTATTTGCTAGGGTGCTGTTATTGGCACAAACTTCTATCGCCAGGCCTTAGAGCTTAGGAGAACTGCACTCGTATTCTTTGTATTTGCGCTCGGTTTTTGGGCACTGCCCGAACTCTACACGTCAATTACGCTATGCCGTTAGGTAGCTGGTATCAAGGCCTACTGAACTAGAGACCCGCACATTTGGCACTGCTCCAGCGCGCACCTTCTAGTTCATGTATTTTGCCGCTAGGGAATGGCAGCTACGGGCGGCGTGGCGCTACAGTTAACCTGTTGAACAAGATGGTTTCGATTATTTTACTTCAACGATGTAATAGTTTTGTCATTTGTCTACGTTTTGAGTATTTATCATTTATCCATTGCCTTAGCAAAGATGCCGGAAAGTCTCACGCATGCATGCGCGCAAACAGAATATTCACCGCTAGGATTTAAAGAAATGTCATATTTGCATCCTTTATTACTAGGTTTCAAAATAATAAGACAGGAAAAATGCACAGGGAGGCAGTGAGAGGAGCAAAATCATTTGGCTCAAGCAGACGACGATGATCATGACCTATGAACAGGTCAACCGAGTGCCCTCAACGGCCAAAACGTTAACGAAACTTGGCGCACGCAGTCCCGTAGGACCCCGCCAAACGTGCAGGTCTGTAGTTCCGTAGGTCTTGGCTGGTATGATGCAGGGCGCTGGCCTCTTATTAATATGAAAGCATTATACGGTTATGCTGCATCAGTAAAAAGTGTCCGCAAATTTTGCCCGCACGATTATGACCTTCTGTGGAGATGAATGGGCAAATGTTTATTGGGTCAGGTAGTGCGTGAGTAGATCTGGAAATGGGAAAACTTCGGTTGATAAATTGTAATTAGTTAATTAAATTGAATTAATGAAAATAAATGCTGTGTTTGATGCAGGTTTTGTGTGACTGATTGGATGAAAACGATGTAAATGCGTGAGAAAGCTTACTTAGTAAAAACAATGAAAATTAATGAAACAACTAAAAACAAAAATAAAATGAATAAAAGTAAAACAATAAGAATAAAAAAGAAATAACACTTTATATACCGGTTATAGCAAAGGTGGCTGTAAATCGCAATAGTAGGGCAAAATCCTTGAAGTAGATGGCGCTGCTTGTATCTTAGAAGGCTTGGATGTTTGTATTTCTTCTCCACGTCAGCTGAGCACCCCGACCTAAACACTTGAAGCTCCCTTAGCTAACGCTTTTGAATCCAACACTGATCCAGCGTTGGCGGAGAATTTTTTTTAGCTGCAGTGAAGAGCCACTTATCATAAAATAGGAAAAAAAATAGTTTACGACGTCGTTCATTGCCTTCGCTGAAAATTTCATGACAGTGACACGAAAATCTCGCTAAATATACCGAACAGCGTATGCAACCGAAGGTGAAATGCAGCTGCCGGTGTGTTTGAACCGATTTGAACATGGATGCCCAGAAACGGCACGTGCATAGGGCGCTGCCTCACGCCTTCGCTTGAATTTCCCGGGAGAGCAAGAACCCGGATATTGGTCAGGTGACACGTTATATTCAGCGACACTACAGATTGGGTGAGGAATTCTGTGAAATGTCGCGAACGACTTCCCCAAAATGGTGTACTTGTTTGGGGTGTATTTGTTCGAGCAGCGAGCGACTGGCCTACGACTGAGCGATACTTTATGCCTACGTTAGCAGTACTGGTGAGCAAGTTTTAAGGCCCATATGCTTGGGGTATCGGCAGTGCTGTGGCGAGTCTTAAGCTCGTCCGCGACGCCATCGTCACCGTTCTTGATGCACAGGCTAAGAACTTCAATTCCAGTACGTGCCAAAACAGCTCGTATTTCTCGGAATGATATGAACTCGAAAACACGGTTGCTTCGATGCGCTAGTAGGCTCTTGCTTGTTAAACTACACGCGAACAGGATGTGGCGATTGCAAGCCGCTATTGCATATTAGCTAAAGGGTCACGCAAGTATCGACGTAGTTTCGTAACGCAGTTGATATTAAAGCAGTCCGCTTGTACTGGTCACAGATTAAGCTTTAAAGTTTCATGATCTCCAGTGAGCATGCCAGTGTCGCGCAAATTATTACATCGCAGCTGCTCTCCGTCGTGTCACTCGCGTCCAACATATCCACGATATTCACCAGCTTGAGATACGGTTCGTTTCTTCGCTTTTTTTTTTTGTCGCAACTTAAAGATTTTATCTGGCATCAAACGAAATTGCATTCCATCAATAGCGTCGTCTGCTCCATTGTCTGCTCTGCCGTCTGCTAGGACATCCGGGTCACTTCATGGGATCACGGGACATGCCAGTAAAACAACATACCAACAAAACTAACTGAAAGCGCTTTGATATTCATAATTAATGCAAAAGTAAATTTTTAAAATACAAAGTATTTGTTGTGAACATGATTTAAATATTTGTGACTTAAAAAAAACTTGTTTGTGGGTTGCAAGTTTTCAACGACGCGAAAGCGGAGCTGTTGGCGCCATGACAGCGCAAACGACGCATCGCGTTTTGCATTATTTGCCTCTTTGAGGCATTGCTTGAGTGCTTGTAATGCGGACACATGTGAAGAACTCATTCAATAAGAAGGCGAGCAGGAGTGTGTTTTGGAAGCCAACGACAAAAATTACGCCCTGTCGACATTGCTGAGTTTCAATGGGTAAGCCATGAAGAAAGGCAGTGCTGCGACGTCTTGTCACCTGAAAAGCCAACGAATACTCCTGCGCGGTTTTACTAAGCCTGGATGAATCGCATGACCGGTGAGTCCCGTTCTACGTTTCTCTGCTACTGATCTGTATTCACACGCGGTATTAGTATGGGGCTATATATGGATGTGAGTGGAGGCAGTCTGCCAAAAAAGCAGGGCCTATCTCCTGCATGACAAGTGTTGTTCTCATTGTCTTTATGTGCGTTTGGTACTCGTGTGCCGTGGTAAATAAAAATGCCACCAGATATCACAGTAGAGTTGCGCTGTCGCTTCTAGCGCTGCACCATGTAGCGCGAAAGCATGGATTTGCACTGCGTAGAAGACGATGAGCGAGAACTGCTGCGCGACGGAGCGCTCACGCTAAGCCAGCTATGAACAGACAGTGCACTATTGTGCTCAGGGTTGGTACTTACCGGATTAGTTCTGGCGCCTTAATATTCGTCATAATAAATTATTCTGAGACAGTGATCGAATGTGAAAGGTTGATGCATATTCCTCGCCTTGTCGTTTGTAAACTTATCTGTGCTTCCATAATGGAACAGGATTTGAGGCAGAGTTATGTCAAAGCTAGATCAATCTTGCATCTCTCCTCAGCTGTAAGCGTTGATACTTCCTCTCCTTCTGAGCACTGCGAGCTGTCGGGGATGCAACTACACACTTATTTAGGATTTCTAGGTTTTTGCTATATCTCTCGCTTGTGCGGCCCGCATTCAATTCATTCGCCATCGGCGGTGTTTTTTGTTACTTATTTCCACTTTGTTATTTATTCTTGGTTGCCTGCCACCAGCTGTGCTCCCGGCGATTCTCCGAGCTCGGAACTCTTCCCAGGCACGGGACCCTACCCACAGACATCCCTTCACTGCACTCACCAGTGTTCTTTAGTATTTTTTGTTTCTCTTGCCCTTACTTGCATTGCCAGTCGACAAATTTGTGCGGTTTATAATTCTATGCAGGTTTGTTAAATGCACTACCAATTTTCATATGATGGTAAGCTGTGATGTGAGGTACCAGGCTTCTTGCTAGTGACGGCATGCTTTTTCCATTCTTCTCATTTATGCGAGGCAGACTGGTCGCAACGTTAAATTTAAGAATACCTTAGTGGTGCGAGGCACCATGATTGGAATTAATGAAAAACTGTGCTTGCTATATTCAAATTGTTATGTGGTATTTCAGGCAGCTCATCTTTCAGTGTGGTTATGACAGTCATCCTGACTCTTCTATATGTATACGGGTGCATTACATACAGTCTGTTCATTTCTTTTCTCATGGGCCAGCTCATTGCTTTTTTATTTACTTATATCTAATTTTATTTTCTAAAGTAGTAGACGATTTCCTCTCTTGTCGTTCATGACATTGTTACAGCCACTGACAGCTGTTGCTCTGGATGTATTTATTTGCAGTTGCCAGCTGCCAGCATCTATAGGGCCATGCGTGCTTCCTGCCTTCGGCTGTGCCATCCCTCCTCAGCCGTGCATGGTAGTTATTCTTTTTCAGTGATGCATATCTTAACTGCATATATAGAAAAATATTTCAACATAGGCTTGCAGCTAGGTTTAGAAATGCATGCACAACTCTGCACGCACTTCACTGCAGTACCTCAGCTGATAATAACATGAACCGTAGATTTGTACAAAGTATAGTAGCTCACGTAGCTCTCGACACAGCTGCTGTTAACATAAAGGACATGAGCCTGCATCAGGTACTTCGACATTGCACACCTGTGTCGTGTTATGCATATGCGTCCTCTAAAAGGCCCAATATGTTCATTTATCCCTTTAAAAACATTGTGCTCTACAACGATGGTTTACCAGTATTTCTGATACATGGACCAAAATGTCTGTCAGTAATGTAACATTGCACGATGACACCAGTCAGCACAGATTTCTTGCTGGTTTATTGTCACGGCATATGGTTATACTGCACAGTTTGTACCTCTACCTTCTTAAAACAGCATCCTTGAAAATTTTAAAATTAGTTGAAGGTAAATTGAAGGAAATGGCACAGTAACTGCCTCAGATTTTGATGGACACTTGAACCTTGACATAAGGGAAGGGGTATAGGAGGCAGTTAAAGAGGTGCTGTAGCGGAGGGCTGACTAGAGGAGGGTTGACGGTGATGTTAGATGCCCCCTCTTTAGTTAAACATACCTCACAATTAACACATTTGGTCCAAAACAAACACGGTACTTGCACCCGCACGAAGACCCTCATGTCAGTAAAACAAAAAGTGCCAATGTTGCCGTACTTGAGCGCTTTGCTCTCAAAAGCGCAGCTGACTGCCGCTCAAAGTTGAGAGCAAAAATATGTCTCCTTTTCCTCGTGCAGTCCATGGTGCTGGTGCCATTTGCAACGGCACCCGACATTGAGTCGCGTGATGCGCAGCCCATTCCTGGAGTTGGTGATTTTCTGTGTTGTGTGAATCTGCCGTTAAAATCAGTGCAGAAAAATGGTTGTCCAGTTGATCTATAGGTAACTGTCTCCTGTGCCAGCTGCTAACGCCCTTTTTCCTCATATTTCCTTATTTCATTTGCCACCTGACTGCCACCCATTCATGCATTCCCTACACTTGGAATCCTCGCAGTGTTTTAGAGTGGTATTATCTCTTCTCTGCATTACACATGCATTGCACTTCCTCTTTTGCTTGATTTAGTCAAGATATCTGTATTCCTGTTTCTTGCATAAGCAGCTGTGCTCTTGCTGTTTAGAAGGGAGAAGTACAGAATTTTAAACACTAACAATTTTAATTTTTGTTACTGGTCGTAAGGAGGTCCATTCCAGCAAGCTTCAATCACAGGTACTGAGTGGAACATAATATTGGCCTACATAGGAGTCACTTCAACCTTTCACCCGCATTAAGTGAAAACGAGGAGCACAGCCTCAAATATTGGAATGTCGTCGGTATCGCCTCTCAATGGTCGCTGCTTGCTAGTGATGCTGATGGGATCCTGTGGGCTAGCTAGCAGAACCTGTTGGCATAGGACTGTTTGGTCACGCACATAAAACCTCTGTGGTCACTTTAGAATGACTACAGCAGCACTAACAATGGCCAGGTATTCAGTGGCGTGAAAGGCTTTCTATCGAGCGATGCCGACGAGACTGACAGTCGCCAAGCCAGGCCTTGACAGAAAGCTGGCGAGCAAAAACGTGTTACCGACGAGACAACAAACTGAGTAGCCTCTCTCGGCTTTGTCAGTATGTCGAGCTAAAAGAGTAACGAAATTCACTGCATGTGTTCATGTGCCAACACTGACGAGGGATAAACAGCACATCCTTAAAGTGTAGTCAGTTCCAGCCTCCTTTTGTGACGAGAAGGCCTAGTGAGGACGTTTGTGTGATAACGATTGCAGAAAGCAAATTCTTAAGTCCACGCGTATGAAGCTAGTCATAAGTGTAGTTTTGGAATCTGTGACCTGAAATCAATGGTTGCTAACTTTGTACAACGCATATAGAGTGAACGAGATGTGACAATGCTAGATGAGGTGACCCTCTCTGTCTAACAATGGATTGGTTTAGGAAACGTGAAGACTTGTGGAGAACTGCTCAGTTAAATCTGATTTCGTGATGATATTGCTATAGTATCAGTGATGAATAATTGTAATCCATGATTGAGGGCATAAATACTCAGTGCACAAATAAAGATAGCTAAAATACTCAACAATCTGGAAACAGAACATTTTACGATAGACAGTGAGGTTCTTGAAGTGGTAACAGAGTACATCTAAGTCATCCGGACATCTAGGCCAGGTTGTGCACAAATGCAGAGCATTTGAGAGAAATGGTTGTGAGAAGAATGGTGTTTAAGGCCTTTGGCATGCACACAGAAGTTACGAACAGCGCCTTGCAGTATGCTCAAAAACAAATTTTAAACTGCCTTGTTGCTACAAATCTGTCAGGCAAAAAGTGGTACACTAAAAGGTTTAAAATTTCGAACAGTGCGGTAAGCCACTGAAAGAAAAATCATCAGGTTAATGCTAAGAAATGGAGGGGAGTAGGCAATATATGCGAATCGAAATCTGAGCTGAAATCACGGATAGACATAGGCAGGGCATGCATTTTTAAAAGCTGATGGTCCTTTTCAGTAGTGGAGTGGTTGCTGGCAGCAGGAAACTCAGCTCTTGCCTTCATTTTATGTACATATTGCTTTGTGCTTTAGGTCCCAGAGCCTGTCATAGGCAGCATATACTTGTAATGAATTATCTGTCTAATTATGTGGCATTGGTAGATTAGACAAACTAAAACCTCATCAATGTTCACTCTATAGTGAACTTTTTAAGCCCTGTTAGTCACCACTTTGTTGCATGTCACCCCTTCACTACAATGTCCCTCATAGCCTGAGTTGCTTTGGGACGTCAAACCCAAATAAACTAAAGTAAGCATGTCACCCCAAATGGGTGTCTTGGTTATGGTGCTCATCTGCTGACCCGAAAGATGCAGGTTCAATTCCAGCTGCAGTGGTCGCATTTTGATGGAGACGAAATGCTAGAGGTGCAGGAACTCTGCGATGTTAGCACACTTAAAAATTTATCCATTCCTCTAATATCGCATAGCCTGCACTGCTTGGTGGCGTTAAATCCCATAAAATCAAGCAAAATTAGTGGCTACATCATTTCTGAAAATTTTTTAAATTTATAATTATTTTGTAAACATTAACAATTTTCTGCACCTCTTTTTCTTCATCTTTGCTTCTCTTATTCCCTTCATCGCTGAGTAGCAGGTCAGTGATTTTGAATGCCAGCTAAATATTGTTTTTCATTTCATTAGAAAAACTCTGCCTCACTCTATTGCTTTGTTAGTTATATCTGCAGTACAGTATTATGCAGAAATATGTGAAGCTTAGATCCAGAAGCTATGGCCTTTATAGTAAGTTCTGTATTCAAGGATAGTCAGTTTTATATTCAACCAAACTTACATTACTTATTACGCTATCTATGCAGACTTCTTTTGTAATGGGCTACCTGGCACAGAAGTGCTGTGACCTGCAGCAGTAAATATCTTTTCAAGGCAAATTTTTCAGTTACATGCATAAATAGATTTGGCAAGCTCATGCACTTGCAAAGCTCATAAACTTGCATTTGTTTTCATAACCTTCCCTGTGATGCACTCACTGGAATACACTCATAATCTCCACTGCAATTAGATTTGCCTAATATAGTGAGACATTGATTTACTCAAGTTTGTCTTGAGGGAAAGTCCACTGTGCCCAACCGAGTGCACAGCAGCTTGTCTTTATGAACCAAAGTATTTGTAGATGATTTATGGATTTTGTTAGCTGGCAAAGATAAAGCAAGGGTGGCAGTGTTTTGTAATGTCCACAGGACATTCTTGCAAACTCCAGTATGAGTGTCCTTCCTTTCTTTTCATGCAGCATAAACAGTCTTCCCTTCACACTCATGTTTGAAACAAAATGCTGCACACTTCACCACTGTAAAGTTGAAGGCCATTGTGCTGCTCCACAAAATGATATCTGGCTGCAGCTGTAGTTGTGGCATGGAAAATTCGCTAGGCTATATTTACACCTATTCGTCATGATACAAGCCACTTGCATGCCGCACAAACTTGCTTAAAGTACAATATCCAGCAGTTTTGCTATGGAGAGTGCAGTGCTAAAACGAGAATGATGGAGAAAGCAGACTTAATATACATTTGCAAAGGCACCAAGAATGCTAATTTTTTTTTAAAGGAATTTTTGGTATGCTCCTCAGAGGGTTAAGGAACTTTTGTACTTCAATAACGTCAGACCAATTATGAGTATGCCTATGCAGTCTGGGACCTTCTCGTCTGAACATATTGTGATATGCTGGAACGCCTTTAGAATCGTACAGTGCGGTTTGTCACCAACAGATATTGCTTTAATTA
>JARKHS020028841.1:0-40708 GCA_030143305.2 Amblyomma americanum
TAAGGAGTGGTGGGGGTAGACGTGGGGATAGATGAGCCTGATTTTATTTCAATTGTTGCTGATTCAAAGACACATCTTCTCGCTCTTGGCGACATGGAGAAAAAAAGGAGAGTAAGGAGTGGTGGGGGTAGACGTGGGGATAGATGAGCCTGATTTTATTTCAATTGTTGATGATTCAAAGACACATCTTCTCGCTCTTGGCGACATGGAGAAAAAAAGGAGAGTAAGGAGGGGTGGGGGTAGACGTGGGGATAGATGAGCCTGATTTTATTTCAATTGTTGATGATTCAAAGACACTCTTCTCGCTCTTGGCGACATGGAGAGAAAAAGTAGAGTAAGGAGTGGTGGGGTAGACGTGGGGATAGATGAGCCTGATTTTATTTCAATTGTTTGTGATTCAAGGACACTCTTCTCGCTCTTGGCGACATGGAGAAAAAAAGGAGAGTAAGGAGTGGTGAGTGGTAGACGTGGGGGTAGATGAGCCTGATTTTATTTCAATTGTTGGTGATTTAAAGACACATCTTCTCGCTCTTGGCGACATGGAGAAAAAAAAGGAGAGTAAGGAGTGGTGGGGGTAGACGTGGGGATAGATGAGCCTGATTTTATTTCAATTGTTGATGATTCAAAGACACATCTTCTCGCTCTTGGCGACATGGAGAAAAAAAGGAGAGTAAGGAGTGGTGGGGGTAGACGTGGGGATAGATGAGCCTGATTTTATTTCAATTGTTGATGATTCAAAGACTCATCTTCTCGGTCTTGGCGACATGGAGAAAAAAAGGAGAGTAAGGAGTGGTGGGGGTAGACGTGGGGATAGATGAGCCTGATTTTGTTTCAATTGTTGCTGATTCAAAGACACATCTTCTCGCTCTTGGCGACATGGAGAAAAAAAGGAGAGTAAGGAGTGGTGAGGGTAGACGTGGGGGTAGATGAGCCTGATTTTATTTCAATTGTTGGTGATTTAAAGACACTCTTCTCGCTCTTGGCGGCATGGAGAAAAAAAAGGAGAGTAAGGAGTGGTGGGGGTAGACGTGGGGATAGATGAGCCTGATTTTATTTCAATTGTTGATGATTCAAAGACACTCTTCTCGCTCTTGGCGAAATGGAGAGAAAAAGGAGAGTAAGGAGTGGTGGGGGTAGACGTGGGGATAGATGAGCCTGATTTTATTTCAATTGTTTGTGATTCAAAGACACTCTTCTCGCTCTTGGCGAAATGGAGAGAAAAAGGAGAGTAAAGAGTGGTGGGGGTAGACGTGGGGATAGATGAGCCTGATTTTATTTCAATTGTTGGTGATTCAAGGACACTCTTCTCGCTCTTGGCGACATGGAGAAAAAAAGGAGAGTAAGGAGTGGTGGTGGTAGACGTGGGGATAGATGAGCCTGATTTTATTTCAATTGTTGGTGATTTAAAGACACTCTTCTCGCTCTTGGCGACATGGAGAAAAAAAGGAGAGTAAGGAGTGGTGGGGGTAGACGTGGGGATAGATGAGCCTGATTTTTTTTCAATTGTTGCTGATTCAAAGACACATCTTCTCGCTCTTGGCGACATGGAGAAAAAAAGGAGAGTAAGGAGTGGTGGGGGTAGACGTGGGGATAGATGAGCCTGATTTTATTTCAATTGTTGCTGATTCAAAGACACATCTTCTCGCTCTTGGCGACATGGAGAAAAAAAGGAGAGTAAGGAGTGGTGGGGGTAGACGTGGGGGTAGATGAGCCTGATTTTATTTCAATTGTTGGTGATTCAAAGACACTCTTCTCGCTCTTGGCGACATGGAGAAAAAAGGAGAGTAAGGAGTGGTGGGGGTAGACGTGGGGATAGATGAGCCTGATTTTATTTCAATTGTTGGTGATTTAAAGACACTCTTCTCGCTCTTGGCGACATGGAGAAAAAAAGGAGAGTAAGGAGTGGGGGGGGGGTAGACGTGGGGATAGATGAGCCTGATTTTATTTCAATTGTTGCTGATTCAAAGACACATCTCGCTCTTGGCGACATGAAGAAAAAAAGGAGAGTAAGGAGTGGTGGGGGTAGACGTGGGGATAGATGAGCCTGATTTTATTTCAATTGTTGATGATTCAAAGACACATCTTCTCGGTCTTGGCGACATGGAGAAAAAAAGGAGAGTAAGGAGTGGTGGGGGTAGACGTGGGGATAGATGAGCCTGATTTTATTTCAATTGTTGATGATTCAAAGACACTCTTCTCACTCTTGGCGAAATGGAGAGAAAAAGGAGAGTAAGGAGTGGTGGGGGTAGACGTGGGGATAGATGAGCCTGATTTTATTTCAATTGTTGGTGATTTAAAGACACTCTTCTCGCTCTTGGCGACATGGAGAAAAAAAGGAGAGTAAGGAGTGGTGGGGGTAGACGTGGAGATAGATGAGCCTGATTTTATTTCAATTGTTGCTGATTCAAAGACACATCTTCTCGCTCTTGGCGACATTGAGAAAAAAAAGAGAGTAAGGAGTGGTGGGGGTAGACGTGGGGATAAATGAGCCTGATTTTATTTCAATTGTTGATGATTCAGACACATCTTCTCGCTCTTGGCGACATGGAGAAAAAAAGGAGAGTAAGGAGTGGTGGGGGTAGACGTGGGGATAGATGAGCCTGATTTTATTTCAATTGTTGTTGATTCAAGGACACTCTTCTCGCTCTTGGTGGCATGGAGAAAAAAAGGAGAGTAAGGAGTGGTGAGGGTAGACGTGGGGGTAGATTAGCCTGATTTTATTTCAATTGTTGGTGATTTAAAGACACTCTTCTCGCTGTTGGCGACATGGAGAAAAAAAGGAGAGTAAGGAGTGGTGGGGGTAGACGTTGGGATAGATGAGCCTGATTTTATTTCAATTGTTGCTGATTCAAAGACACATCTTCTCGCTCTTGGCGACATGGAGAAAAAAAGGAGAGTAAGGAGTGGTGGGGGTAGACTTGGGGATAGATGAGCCTGATTTTATTTCAATTGTTGATGATTCAAAGAGACATCTTCTCGGTGTTGGCGACATGGAGAAAAAAAGGAGAGTAAGGAGGGGTGGGGGTAGACGTGGGGATAGATGAGCCTGATTTTATTTCAATTGTTGATGATTCAAAGACACTCTTCTCGCTCTTGGCGAAATGGAGAGAAAAAGTAGAGTAAGGAGTGGTGGGGTAGACGTGGGGATAGATGAGCCTGATTTTATTTCAATTGTTTGTGATTCAAGGACACTCTTCTCGCTCTTGGCGACATGGAGAAAAAAAATAGAGTAAAGAGTGGTGGTGGTAGACGTGGGGGTAGATGAGCCTGATTTTATTTCAATTGTTGGTGATTAAAAGACACATCTTCTCGCTCTTGGCGACATGGAGAAAAAAAAGAGAGTAAAGAGTGGTGGGGGTAGACGTGGGGATAGATGAGCCTGATTTTATTTCAATTGTTGATGATTCAAAGACACATCTTCTCGGTCTTGGCGACATGGAGAAAAAAAGGAGAGTAAGGAGTGGGGGGGGTAGACGTGGGGATAGATGAGCCTGATTTTATTTCAATTGTTGATGATTCAAAGACACATCTTCTCGGTCTTGGCGACATGGAGAAAAAAAGGAGAGTAAGGAGTGGTGGGGGTAGACGTGGGGATAGATGAGCCTGATTTTGTTTCAATTGTTGCTGATTCAAAGACACATCTTCTCGCTCTTGGCGACATGGAGAAAAAAAGGAGAGTAAGGAGTGGTGAGGGTAGACGTGGGGGTAGATGAGCCTGATTTTATTTCAATTGTTGGTGATTTAAAGACACTCTTCTCGCTCTTGGCGGCATGGAGAAAAAAAAGGAGAGTAAGGAGTGGTGGGGGTAGACGTGGGGATAGATGAGCCTGATTTTATTTCAATTGTTGATGATTCAAAGACACTCTTCTCGCTCTTGGCGAAATGGAGAGAAAAAGGAGAGTAAAGAGTGGTGGGGGTAGACGTGGGGATAGATGAGCCTGATTTTATTTCAATTGTTTGTGATTCAAGGACACTCTTCTCGCTCTTGGCGACATGGAGAAAAAAAAAGAGTAAAGAGTGGTGGTGGTAGACGTGGGGGTAGATGAGCCTGATTTTATTTCAATTGTTGGTGATTAAAAGACACTCTTCTCGCTCTTGGCGACATGGAGAAAAAAAGGAGAGTAAGGAGTGGTGGGAATAGACGTGGGGATAGATGAGCCTGATTTTATTTCAATTGTTGGTGATTTAAAGACACTCTTCTCGCTCTTGGCGACATGGAGAAAAAAAAGAGAGTAAGGTGTGGTAAGGGTGGACGTGGGGGTAGATTAGCTTGATTTTATTTCAATTGTTGGTGATTTAAACACACTCTTCTCGCGCTTGGCGACATAGAGAAAAAAAGGAGAGTAAGGAGTGGTGGGGGTAGACGTGGGGATAGATGAGCCTGATTTTATTTCAATTGTTGGTGATGTAAAGACACTCTTCTCGCTCTTGGCGACATGGAGAAAAAAAGGAGAGTAAGGTGTGGTGGGGGTAGACGTAGGGATAGATGAGCCTGATTTTATTTCAATTGTTGATGATTCAAAGACACTCTTCTCGCTCTTGGCGAAATGGAGAGAAAAAGGAGAGTAAGGAGTGGTGGGGGTAGACGTGGGGATAGATGAGCCTGATTTTATTTCAATTGTTGATGATTCAAAGACACTCTTCTCGCTCTTGGCGACATGGAGAAAAAAAAGAGAGTAAGGAGTGCTGGGGGTAGACGTGGGGATAGATGAGCCTGATTTTATTTCAATTGTTGATGATTCAAAGACACTCTTCTCGCTCTTGGCGACATGGAGAAAAAAAGGAGAGTAAGGAGTGCTGGGGGTAGACGTGGGGATAGATGAGCCTGATTTTATTTCAATTGTTGATGATTCAAAGACACTCTTCTCGCTCTTGGCGACATGGAGAAAAAAAGGAGAGGAAGGAGTGGTAAGGGTAGACGGGGGGTAGATTAGCCTGATTTTATTTCAATTGTTGGTGATTTAAAGACACTCTTCTCGCTCTTGGCGACATGGAGAAAAAAAGGAGAGTAAGGAGTGGTGGGGGTAGACGTGGGGGTAGATTAGCCTGATTTTATTTCAATTGTTGGTGATTTAAAGACACTCTTCTCGCTCTTGGCGACATGGAGATAAAAAGGAGAGTAAGGAGTGGTGGGGGTAGACGTGGGGGTAGATTAGCCTGATTTTATTTCAATTGTTGGTGATTTAAAGACACTCTTCTCGCTCTTGGCGACATGGAGAAAAAAAGGAGAGTAAGGAGTGGTGGGGGTAGACGTGGGGATAGACGAGCCTGATTTTATTTCAATTGTTGATGATTCAAAGACACATCTTGTCGATCTTGGCGACATGGAGAAAAAAAGGGGAGTAAGGAGTGGTGGGGGTAGACGTGGGGATAGATGAGCCTGATTTTATTTCAATTGTTGATGATTCAAAGACACTCTTCTCACTCTTGGCGAAATGGAGAGAAAAAGGACAGTAAGGAGTGGTGGGGGTAGACGTGGGGATAGATGAGCCTGATTTTATTTCAATTGTTGGTGATTTAAAGACACTCTTCTCGCTCTTGGCGACATGGAGAAAAAAAGGAGAGTAAGGAATGGTGGGGGTAGACGTGGAGATAGATGAGCCTGATTTTATTTCAATTGTTGCTGATTCAAAGACTCATCTTCTCGCTCTTGGCGACATTGAGAAAAAAAAGAGAGTAAGGAGTGGTGGGGCTAGACGTGGGGATAAATGAGCCTGATTTTATTTCAATTGTTGATGATTCAGACACATCTTCTCGCTCTTGGCGACATGGAGAAAAAAAGGAGAGTAAGGAGTGGTGGGGGTAGACGTGGGGATAGATGAGCCTGATTTTATTTCAATTGTTGATGATTCAAAGACACTCTTCTCGCTCTTGGCGAAATGGAGAGAAAAAGGAGAGTAAGGAGTGGTGGGGTAGACGTGGGGGTAGATTAGCCTGATTTTATTTCAATTGTTTGTGATTCAAGGACACTCTTCTCGCTCTTGGCGACATGGAGAAAAAAAATAGAGTAAAGAGTGGTGGTGGTAGACGTGGGGGTAGATGAGCCTGATTTTATTTCAATTGTTGGTGATTAAAAGACACTCTTCTCGCTCTTGGCGACATGGAGAAAAAAAGGAGAGTAAGGAGTGGTGGGGGTAGACGTGGGGGTAGATTAGCCTGATTTTATTTCAATTGTTGGTGATTTAAAGACACTCTTCTCGCTCTTGGCGACATGGAGAAAAAAAGGAGAGTAAGGAGTGGTGGGGGTAGACGTGGGGATAGATGAGCCTGATTTTATTTAAATTGTTGATGATTCAAAGACACTCTTCTCGCTCTTGGCGACATGGAGAAAAAAAGGAGAGTAAGGAGTGGTGGGGGTAGACGTGGGGATAGATGAGCCTGATTTTATTTCAATTGTTGATGATTCAAAGACACATCTTCTCGGTCTTGGCGACATGGAGAAAAAAAGGAGAGTAAGGAGTGGTGGGGGTAGACGTGGGGATAGATGAGCCTGATTTTGTTTCAATTGTTGCTGATTCAAAGACACATCTTCTCGCTCTTGGCGACATGGAGAAAAAAAGGAGAGTAAGGAGTGGTGAGGGTAGACGTGGGGGTAGATGAGCCTGATTTTATTTCAATTGTTGGTGATTTAAAGACACTCTTCTCGCTCTTGGCGGCATGGAGAAAAAAAAGGAGAGTAAGGAGTGGTGGGGGTAGACGTGGGGATAGATGAGCCTGATTTTATTTCAATTGTTGATGATTCAAAGACACTCTTCTCGCTCTTGGCGAAATGGAGAGAAAAAGGAGAGTAAAGAGTGGTGGGGGTAGACGTGGGGATAGATGAGCCTGATTTTATTTCAATTGTTTGTGATTCAAGGACACTCTTCTCGCTCTTGGCGACATGGAGAAAAAAAAAGAGTAAAGAGTGGTGGTGGTAGACGTGGGGGTAGATGAGCCTGATTTTATTTCAATTGTTGGTGATTAAAAGACACTCTTCTCGCTCTTGGCGACATGGAGAAAAAAAGGAGAGTAAGGAGTGGTGGGAATAGACGTGGGGATAGATGAGCCTGATTTTATTTCAATTGTTGGTGATTTAAAGACACTCTTCTCGCTCTTGGCGACATGGAGAAAAAAAAGAGAGTAAGGTGTGGTAAGGGTGGACGTGGGGGTAGATTAGCTTGATTTTATTTCAATTGTTGGTGATTTAAAGACACTCTTCTCGCGCTTGGCGACATAGAGAAAAAAAGGAGAGTAAGGAGTGGTGGGGGTAGACGTGGGGATAGATGAGCCTGATTTTATTTCAATTGTTGGTGATTTAAAGACACTCTTCTCGCTCTTGGCGACATGGAGAAAAAAAAGGAGAGTAAGGTGTGGTGGGGGTAGACGTAGGGATAGATGAGCCTGATTTTATTTCAATTGTTGATGATTCAAAGACACTCTTCTCGCTCTTGGCGAAATGGAGAGAAAAAGGAGAGTAAGGAGTGGTGGGGGTAGACGTGGGGATAGATGAGCCTGATTTTATTTCAATTGTTGATGATTCAAAGACACTCTTCTCGCTCTTGGCGACATGGAGAAAAAAAAGAGAGTAAGGAGTGCTGGGGGTAGACGTGGGGATAGATGAGCCTGATTTTATTTCAATTGTTGATGATTCAAAGACACTCTTCTCGCTCTTGGCGACATGGAGAAAAAAAGGAGAGTAAGGAGTGCTGGGGGTAGACGTGGGGATAGATGAGCCTGATTTTATTTCAATTGTTGATGATTCAAAGACACTCTTCTCGCTCTTGGCGACATGGAGAAAAAAAGGAGAGGAAGGAGTGGTAAGGGTAGACGGGGGGTAGATTAGCCTGATTTTATTTCAATTGTTGGTGATTTAAAGACACTCTTCTCGCTCTTGGCGACATGGAGAAAAAAAGGAGAGTAAGGAGTGGTGGGGGTAGACGTGGGGGTAGATTAGCCTGATTTTATTTCAATTGTTGGTGATTCAAAGACACTCTTCTCGCTCTTGGCGACATGGAGAAAAAAAAGAGAGTAAGGAGTGCTGGGGGTAGACGTGGGGATAGATGAGCCTGATTTTATTTCAATTGTTGATGATTCAAAGACACTCTTCTCGCTCTTGGCGACATGGAGAAAAAAAGGAGAGTAAGGAGTGCTGGGGGTAGACGTGGGGATAGATGAGCCTGATTTTATTTCAATTGTTGATGATTCAAAGACACTCTTCTCGCTCTTGGCGACATGGAGAAAAAAAGGAGAGGAAGGAGTGGTAAGGGTAGACGGGGGGTAGATTAGCCTGATTTTATTTCAATTGTTGGTGATTTAAAGACACTCTTCTCGCTCTTGGCGACATGGAGAAAAAAAGGAGAGTAAGGAGTGGTGGGGGTAGACGTGGGGGTAGATTAGCCTGATTTTATTTCAATTGTTGGTGATTTAAAGACACTCTTCTCGCTCTTGGCGACATGGAGATAAAAAGGAGAGTAAGGAGTGGTGGGGGTAGACGTGGGGGTAGATTAGCCTGATTTTATTTCAATTGTTGGTGATTTAAAGACACTCTTCTCGCTCTTGGCGACATGGAGAAAAAAAAGAGAGTAAGGAGTGGTGGGGGTAGACGTGGGGATAGACGAGCCTGATTTTATTTCAATTGTTGATGATTCAAAGACACATCTTGTCGATCTTGGCGACATGGAGAAAAAAAGGGGAGTAAGGAGTGGTGGGGGTAGACGTGGGGATAGATGAGCCTGATTTTATTTCAATTGTTGATGATTCAAAGACACTCTTCTCACTCTTGGCGAAATGGAGAGAAAAAGGACAGTAAGGAGTGGTGGGGGTAGACGTGGGGATAGATGAGCCTGATTTTATTTCAATTGTTGGTGATTTAAAGACACTCTTCTCGCTCTTGGCGACATGGAGAAAAAAAGGAGAGTAAGGAATGGTGGGGGTAGACGTGGAGATAGATGAGCCTGATTTTATTTCAATTGTTGCTGATTCAAAGACTCATCTTCTCGCTCTTGGCGACATTGAGAAAAAAAAGAGAGTAAGGAGTGGTGGGGCTAGACGTGGGGATAAATGAGCCTGATTTTATTTCAATTGTTGATGATTCAGACACATCTTCTCGCTCTTGGCGACATGGAGAAAAAAAGGAGAGTAAGGAGTGGTGGGGGTAGACGTGGGGATAGATGAGCCTGATTTTATTTCAATTGTTGATGATTCAAAGACACTCTTCTCGCTCTTGGCGAAATGGAGAGAAAAAGGAGAGTAAGGAGTGGTGGGGTAGACGTGGGGGTAGATTAGCCTGATTTTATTTCAATTCTTTGTGATTCAAGGACACTCTTCTCGCTCTTGGCGACATGGAGAAAAAAAATAGAGTAAAGAGTGGTGGTGGTAGACGTGGGGGTAGATGAGCCTGATTTTATTTCAATTGTTGGTGATTAAAAGACACTCTTCTCGCTCTTGGCGACATGGAGAAAAAAAGGAGAGTAAGGAGTGGTGGGGGTAGACGTGGGGGTAGATTAGCCTGATTTTATTTCAATTGTTGGTGATTTAAAGACACTCTTCTCACTCTTGGCGACATGGAGAAAAAAAGGAGAGTAAGGAGTGGTGGGGGTAGACGTGGGGATAGATGAGCCTGATTTTATTTAAATTGTTGATGATTCAAAGACACTCTTCTCGCTCTTGGCGACATGGAGAAAAAAAGGAGAGTAAGGAGTGGTGGGGGTAGACGTGGGGATAGATGAGCCTGATTTTATTTCAATTGTTGATGATTCAAAGACACATCTTCTCGGTCTTGGTGACATGGAGAAAAAAAAGAGAGTAAAGAGTGGTGGGGGTAGACGTGGGGATAGATGAGCCTGATTTTATTTCAATTGTTGATGATTCAAAGACACATCTTCTCGGTCTTGGCGACATGGAGAAAAAAAGGAGAGTAAGGAGTGGTGGGGGTAGACGTGGGGATAGATGAGCCTGATTTTATTTCAATTGTTGATGATTCAAAGACACATCTTCTCGGTCTTGGCGACATGGAGAAAAAAAGGAGAGTAAGGAGTGGTGGGGGTAGACGTGGGGATAGATGAGCCTGATTTTATTTCAATTGTTGATAATTCAAAGACACATCTTCTCACTCTTGGCGACATGGAGAAAAAAAGGAGAGTAAGGAGTGGTGGGGGTAGACGTGGGGATAGATGAGCCTGATTTTATTTCAATTGTTGGTGATTCAAGGACACTCTTCTCGCTCTTGGTGACATGAAGAAAAAAAGGAGAGTAAGGAGTGGTGAGGGTAGACGTGGGGGTAGATTAGCCTGATTTTATTTCAATTGTTGGTGATTTAAAGACACTGTTCTTGCTCTTGGCGACATGGAGAAAAAAAGGAGAGTAAGGAGTGGTGGGGGTAGACGTGGGGATAGATGAGCCTGATTTTATTTCAATTGTTGCTGATTCAAAGACACATCTTCTCGCTCTTGGCGACATGGAGAAAAAAAGGAGAGTAAGGAGTGGTGGGGGTAGACGTGGGGGTAGATTAGCCTGATTTTATTTCAATTGTTGGTGATTGAAAGACACTCTTCTCGCTCTTGGCGACATGGAGAAAAAAAAGGAGAGTAAGGAGTGGTGGAGGTAGACGTGGGGATAGATGAGCCTGATTTTATTTCAATTGTTGATGATTCAAAGACACTCTTCTCGCTCTTGGCGAAATGGAGAGAAAAAGGAGAGTAAGGAGTGGTGGGGGTAGACGTGGGGATAGATGAGCCTGATTTTATTTCAATTGTTGATGATTCAAAGACACTCTTCTCGCTCTTGGCGAAATAGAGAGAAAAAGGAGAGTAAGGAGTGGTGGGGGTAGACGTGGGGATAGATGAGCCTGATTTTATTTCAATTGTTTGTGATTCAAGGACACTCTTCTCGCTCTTGGCGACATGGAGAAAAAAAGGAGAGTAAGGTGTGGTGGGGGTAGACGTGGGGATAGATGAGCCTGATTTTATTTCAATTGTTGATGATTCAAAGACACATCTTCTCGCTCTTGGCGACATGGAGAAAAAAAGGAGAGTAAGGAGTGGTGGGGGTGGACGTGGGGGTAGATTAGCTTGATTTTATTTCAATTGTTTGTGATTTAAAGACACTCTTCTCGCTCTTGGCGACATGGAGAAAAAAAGGAGAGTAAGGAGTGGTGGGGGTAGACGTGGGGATAGATGAGCCTGATTTTATTTCAATTGTTGGTGATTGAAAGACACTCTTCTCGCTCTTGGCGACATGGAGAAAAAAAAGAGAGTAAGGAGTGCTGGGGGTAGACGTGGGGATAGATGAGCCTGATTTTATTTCAATTGTTGATGATTCAAAGACACTCTTCTCGCTCTTGGCGACATGGAGAAAAAAAGGAGAGGAACGAGTGGTAAGGGTAGACGTGGGGGTAGATTAGCCTGATTTTATTTCAATTGTTGGTGATTTAAAGACACTCTTCTCGCTCTTGGCGACATGGAGAAAAAAAGGAGAGTAAGGAGTGGTGGGGGTAGACGTGGGGGTAGATTAGCCTGATTTTATTTCAATTGTTGGTGATTTAAAGACACTCTTCTCGCTCTTGGCGACATGGAGATAAAAAGGAGAGTAAGGAGTGGTGGGGGTAGACGTGGGGGTAGATTAGCCTGATTTTATTTCAATTGTTGGTGATTTAAAGACACTCTTCTCGCTCTTGGCGAAATGGAGAGAAAAAGGAGAGTAAGGAGTGGTGGGGGTAGACGTGGGGATAGATGAGCCTGATTTTATTTCAATTGTTGATGATTCAAAGACACATCTTCTCGCTCTTGGCGACATGGAGAAAAAAAGGAGAGTAAGGAGTGGTGGGGGTAGACGTGGGGATAGATGAGCCTGATTTTATTTCAATTGTTGGTGATTCAAGGACACTCTTCTCGCTCTTGGTGACATGAAGAAAAAAAGGAGAGCAAGGAGTGGTGAGGGTAGACGTGGGGGTAGATTAGCCTGATTTTATTTCAATTGTTGGTGATTTAAAGACACTGTTCTTGCTCTTGGCGACATGGAGAAAAAAAGGAGAGTAAGGAGTGGTGGGGGTAGACGTGGGGATAGATGAGCCTGATTTTATTTCAATTGTTGCTGATTCAAAGACACATCTTCTCGCTCTTGGCGACATGGAGAAAAAAGGAGAGTAAGGAGTGGTGGGGGTAGACGTGGGGGTAGATTAGCCTGATTTTATTTCAATTGTTGGTGATTGAAAGACACTCTTCTCGCTCTTGGCGACATGGAAAAAAAAAGGAGAGGAAGGAGTGGTAAGGGTAGACGTGGGGGTAGATTAGCCTGATTTTATTTCAATTGTTGGTGATTTAAAGACACTCTTCTCGCTCTTGGCGACATGGAGAAAAAAAGGAGAGTAAGGAGTGGTGGGGGTAGACGTGGGGGTAGATTAGCCTGATTTTATTTCAATTGTTGATGATTCAAAGACACTCTTCTCGCTCTTGGCGAAATGGAGAGAAAAAGGATAGTAAGGAGTGGTGGGGGTAGACGTGGGGATAGATGAGCCTGATTTTATTTCAATTGTTGATGATTCAAAGACACTCTTCTCGCTCTTGGCGACATGGAGAAAAAAAAGAGAGTAAGGAGTGCTGGGGGTAGACGTGGGGATAGATGAGCCTGATTTTATTTCAATTGTTGATGATTCAAAGACACTCTTCTCGCTCTTGGCGACATGGAAAAAAAAAGGAGAGGAAGGAGTGGTAAGGGTAGACGTGGGGGTAGATTAGCCTGATTTTATTTCAATTGTTGGTGATTTAAAGACACTCTTCTCGCTCTTGGCGACATGGAGAAAAAAAGGAGAGTAAGGAGTGGTGGGGGTAGACGTGGGGGTAGATTAGCCTGATTTTATTTCAATTGTTGGTGATTTAAAGACACTCTTCTCGCTCTTGGCGACATGGAGATAAAAAGGAGAGTAAGGAGTGGTGGGGGTAGACGTGGGGGTAGATTAGCCTGATTTTATTTCAATTGTTGGTGATTTAAAGACACTCTTCTCGCTCTTGGCGACATGGAGAAAAAAAAGGAGAGTAAGGAGTGGTGGGGGTAGACGTGGGGATAGACGAGCCTGATTTTATTTCAATTGTTGGTGATTGAAAGACACTCTTCTCGCTCTTGGCGACATGGAGAAAAAAAGGAGAGTAAGGAGTGGTGGAGGTAGACGTGGGGATAGATGAGCCTGATTTTATTTCAATTGTTGATGATTCAAAGACACTCTTCTCGCTCTTGGCGAAATGGAGAGAAAAAGGAGAGTAAGGAGTGGTGGGGGTAGACGTGGGGATAGATGAGCCTGATTTTATTTCAATTGTTGATGATTCAAAGACACTCTTCTCGCTCTTGGCGAAATAGAGAGAAAAAGGAGAGTAAGGAGTGGTGGGGGTAGACGTGGGGATAGATGAGCCTGATTTTATTTCAATTGTTTGTGATTCAAGGACACTCTTCTCGCTCTTGGCGACATGGAGAAAAAAAGGAGAGTAAGGTGTGGTGGGGGTAGACGTAGGGATAGATGAGCCTGATTTTATTTCAATTGTTGATGATTCAAAGACACTCTTCTCGCTCTTGGCGAAATGGAGAGAAAAAGGAGAGTAAGGAGTGGTGGGGGTAGACGTGGGGATAGATGAGCCTGATTTTATTTCAATTGTTGATGATTCAAAGACACTCTTCTCGCTCTTGGCGACATGGAGAAAAAAAAGAGAGTAAGGAGTGCTGGGGGTAGACGTGGGGATAGATGAGCCTGATTTTATTTCAATTGTTGATGATTCAAAGACACTCTTCTCGCTCTTGGCGACATGGAAAAAAAAAGGAGAGGAAGGAGTGGTAAGGGTAGACGTGGGGGTAGATTAGCCTGATTTTATTTCAATTGTTGGTGATTTAAAGACACTCTTCTCGCTCTTGGCGACATGGAGAAAAAAAGGAGAGTAAGGAGTGGTGGGGGTAGACGTGGGGGTAGATTAGCCTGATTTTATTTCAATTGTTGGTGATTTAAAGACACTCTTCTCGCTCTTGGCGACATGGAGATAAAAAGGAGAGTAAGGAGTGGTGGGGGTAGACGTGGGGGTAGATTAGCCTGATTTTATTTCAATTGTTGGTGATTTAAAGACACTCTTCTCGCTCTTGGCGACATGGAGAAAAAAAAGGAGAGTAAGGAGTGGTGGGGGTAGACGTGGGGATAGACGAGCCTGATTTTATTTCAATTGTTGGTGATTGAAAGACACTCTTCTCGCTCTTGGCGACATGGAGAAAAAAAAGGAGAGTAAGGAGTGGTGGAGGTAGACGTGGGGATAGATGAGCCTGATTTTATTTCAATTGTTGATGATTCAAAGACACTCTTCTCGCTCTTGGCGAAATGGAGAGAAAAAGGAGAGTAAGGAGTGGTGGGGGTAGACGTGGGGATAGATGAGCCTGATTTTATTTCAATTGTTGATGATTCAAAGACACTCTTCTCGCTCTTGGCGAAATAGAGAGAAAAAGGAGAGTAAGGAGTGGTGGGGGTAGACGTGGGGATAGATGAGCCTGATTTTATTTCAATTGTTTGTGATTCAAGGACACTCTTCTCGCTCTTGGCGACATGGAGAAAAAAAGGAGAGTAAGGTGTGGTGGGGGTAGACGTAGGGATAGATGAGCCTGATTTTATTTCAATTGTTGATGATTCAAAGACACTCTTCTCGCTCTTGGCGAAATGGAGAGAAAAAGGAGAGTAAGGAGTGGTGGGGGTAGACGTGGGGATAGATGAGCCTGATTTTATTTCAATTGTTGGTGATTTAAAAACACTCTTCTCGCTCTTGGCGACATGGAGAAAAAAAGGAGAGTAAGGAGTGCTGGGGGTAGACGTGGGGATAGATGAGCCTGATTTTATTTCAATTGTTGGTGATTCAAAGACACTCTTCTCGCTCTTGGCGACATGGAAAAAAAAAGGAGAGGAAGGAGTGGTAAGGGTAGACGTGGGGGTAGATTAGCCTGATTTTATTTCAATTGTTGGTGATTTAAAGACACTCTTCTCGCTCTTGGCGACATGGAGAAAAAAAGGAGAGTAAGGAGTGGTGGGGGTAGACGTGGGGGTAGATTAGCCTGATTTTATTTCAATTGTTGGTGATTTAAAGACACTCTTCTCGCTCTTGGCGACATGGAGATAAAAAGGAGAGTAAGGAGTGGTGGGGGTAGACGTGGGGGTAGATTAGCCTGATTTTATTTCAATTGTTGGTGATTTAAAGACACTCTTCTCGCTCTTGGCGACATGGAGAAAAAAAGGAGAGTAAGGAGTGGTGGGGGTAGACGTGGGGATAGACGAGCCTGATTTTATTTCAATTGTTGATGATTCAAAGACACATATTCTCGGTCTTGGCGACATGGAGAAAAAAAGGAGAGTAAGGAGTGGTGGGGGTAGACGTGGGGATAGATGAGCCTGATTTTATTTCAATTGTTGATGATTCAAAGACACTCTTCTCACTCTTGGCGAAATGGAGAGAAAAAGGAGAGTAAGGAGTGGTGGGGGTAGACGTGGGGATAGATGAGCCTGATTTTATTTCAATTGTTGGTGATTTAAAGACACTCTTCTCGCTCTTGGCGACATGGAGAAAAAAAGGAGAGTAAGTAGTGGTGGGGGTAGACGTGGAGATAGATGAGCCTGATTTTATTTCAATTGTTGCTGATTCAAAGACTCATCTTCTCGCTCTTGGCGACATTGAGAAAAAAAAGAGAGTAAGGAGGGGTGGGGGTAGACGTGGGGATAAAGGAGCCTGATTTTATTTCAATTGTTGATGATTCAGACACATCTTCTCGCTCTTGGCGACATGGAGAAAAAAAGGAGAGTAAGGAGTGGTGGGGGTAGACGTGGGGATAGATGAGCCTGATTTTATTTCAATTGTTGTTGATTCAAGGACACTCTTCTCGCTCTTGGCGACATGGAGAAAAAAAGGAGAGTAAGGAGTGGTGGGGGTAGACGTGGGGATAGATGAGCCTGATTTTATTTCAATTGTTGGTGATTCAAGGACACTCTTCTCGCTCTTGGTGGCATGGAGAAAAAAAGGAGAGTAAGGAGTGGTGAGGGTAGACGTGGGGGTAGATTAGCCTGATTTTATTTCAATTGTTGGTGATTTAAAGACACTCTTCTCGCTGTTGGCGACATGGAGAAAAAAAGGAGAGTAAGGAGTGGTGGGGGTAGACGTGGGGATAGATAAGCCTGATTTTATTTCAATTGTTGCTGATTCAAAGACATATCTTCTCGCTTTCGGCGACATGGAGAAAAAAAGGAGAGTAAGGAGTGGTGGGGGTAGACGTGGGGCTAGATGAGCCTGATTTTATTTCAATTGTTGATGATTCAAAGACACATCTTCTCGGTGTTGGCGACATGGAGAAAAAAAGGAGAGTAAGGAGTGGTGGGGGTAGACGTGGGGATAGATGAGCCTGATTTTATTTCAATTGTTGATGATTCAAAGACACTCTTCTTGCTCTTGGCGAAATGGAGAGAAAAAGGAGAGTAAGGAGTGGTGGGGTATACGTGGGGATAGATGAGCCTGATTTTATTTCAATTGTTTGTGATTCAAGGACACTCTTCTCGCTCTTGGCGACATGGAGAAAAAAAATAGAGTAAAGAGTGGTGGTGGTAGACGTGGGGGTAGATGAGCCTGATTTTATTTCAATTGTTGGTGATTAAAAGACACTCTTCTCGCTCTTGGCGACATGGAGAAAAAAAGGAGAGTAAGGAGTGGTGGGGGTAGACGTGGGGGTAGATTAGCCTGATTTTATTTCAATTGTTGGTGATTTAAAGACACTCTTCTCGCTCTTGGCGACATGGAGAAAAAAAGGAGAGTAAGGAGTGGTGGGGGTAGACGTGGGGATAGATGAGCCTGATTTTATTTCATTTGTTGATGATTCAAAGACACTCTTCTCGCTCTTGGCGAAATAGAGAGAAAAAGGAGAGTAAGGAGTGGTGGGGGTAGACGTGGGGATAGATGAGCCTGATTTTATTTCAATTGTTTGTGAATCAAGGACACTCTTCTCGCTCTTGGCGACATGGAGAAAAAAAGGAGAGTAAGGTGTGGTGGGGGTAGACGTAGGGATAGATGAGCCTGATCTTATTTCAATTGTTGATGATTCAAAGACACTCTTCTCGCTCTTGGCGAAATGGAGAGAAAAAGGAGAGTAAGGAGTGGTGGGGGTAGACGGGGGGATAGATGAGCCTGATTTTATTTCAATTGTTGATGATTCAAAGACACTCTTCTCGCTCTTGGCGACATGGAGAAAAAAAAGAGAGTAAGGAGTGCTGGGGGTAGACGTGGGGATAGATGAGCCTGATTTTATTTCAATTGTTGATGATTCAAAGACACTCTTCTCGCTCTTGGCGACATGGAAAAAAAAGGAGAGGAAGGAGTGGTAAGGGTAGACGTGGGGGTAGATTAGCCTGATTTTATTTCAATTGTTGGTGATTTAAAGACACTCTTCTCGCTCTTGGCGACATGGAGAAAAAAAGGAGAGTAAGGAGTGGTGGGGGTAGACGTGGGGGTAGATTAGCCTGATTTTATTTCAATTGTTGGTGATTTAAAGACACTCTTCTCGCTCTTGGCGACATGGAGATAAAAAGGAGAGTAAGGAGTGGTGGGGGTAGACGTGGGGGTAGATTAGCCTGATTTTATTTCAATTGTTGGTGATTTAAAGACACTCTTCTCGCTCTTGGCGACATGGAGAAAAAAAAGGAGAGTAAGGAGTGGTGGGGGTAGACGTGGGGATAGACGAGCCTGATTTTATTTCAATTGTTGGTGATTGAAAGACACTCTTCTCGCTCTTGGCGACATGGAGAAAAAAAAGGAGAGTAAGGAGTGGTGGAGGTAGACGTGGGGATAGATGAGCCTGATTTTATTTCAATTGTTGATGATTCAAAGACACTCTTCTCGCTCTTGGCGAAATGGAGAGAAAAAGGAGAGTAAGGAGTGGTGGGGGTAGACGTGGGGATAGATGAGCCTGATTTTATTTCAATTGTTGATGATTCAAAGACACTCTTCTCGCAGTTGGCGAAATAGAGAGAAAGAGGTGAGTAAGGAGTGGTGGGGGTAGACGTGGGGATAGATGAGCCTGATTTTATTTCAATTGTTTGTGATTCAAGGACACTCTTCTCGCTCTTGGCGACATGGAGAAAAAAAGGAGAGTAAGGTGTGGTGGGGGTAGACGTAGGGATAGATGAGCCTGATTTTATTTCAATTGTTGATGATTCAAAGACACTCTTCTCGCTCTTGGCGAAATGGAGAGAAAAAGGAGAGTAAGGAGTGGTGGGGGTAGACGTGGGGATAGATGAGCCTGATTTTATTTCAATTGTTGATGATTCAAAGACACTCTTCTCGCTCTTGGCGACATGGAGAAAAAAAAGAGAGTAAGGAGTGCTGGGGGTAGACGTGGGGATAGATGAGCCTGATTTTATTTCAATTGTTGATGATTCAAAGACACTCTTCTCGCTCTTGGCGACATGGAAAAAAAAAGGAGAGGAAGGAGTGGTAAGGGTAGACGTGGGGGTAGATTAGCCTGATTTTATTTCAATTGTTGGTGATTTAAAGACACTCTTCTCGCTCTTGGCGACATGGAGAAAAAAAGGAGAGTAAGGAGTGGTGGGGGTAGACGTGGGGGTAGATTAGCCTGATTTTATTTCAATTGTTGGTGATTTAAAGACACTCTTCTCGCTCTTGGCGACATGGAGATAAAAAGGAGAGTAAGGAGTGGTGGGGGTAGACGTGGGGATAGATGAGCCTGATTTTATTTCAATTGTTGATGATTCAAAGACACTCTTCTCGCTCTTGGCGAAATGGAGAGAAAAAGGAGAGTAAGGAGTGGTGGGGGTAGACGTGGGGATAGATGAGCCTGATTTTATTTCAATTGTTGATGATTCAAAGACACTCTTCTCGCTCTTGGCGAAATAGAGAGAAAAAGGAGAGTAAGGAGTGGTGGGGGTAGACGTGGGGGTAGATTAGCCTGATTTTATTTCAATTGTTGGTGATTTAAAGACACTCTTCTCGCTCTTGGCGAAATGGAGAGAAAAAGGAGAGTAAGGAGTGGTGGGGGTAGACGTGGGGATAGATGAGCCTGATTTTATTTCAATTGTTGATGATTCAAAGACACATCTTCTCGCTCTTGGCGACATGGAGAAAAAAAGGAGAGTAAGGAGTGGTGGGGGTAGACGTGGGGATAGATGAGCCTGATTTTATTTCAATTGTTGGTGATTCAAGGACACTCTTCTCGCTCTTGGTGACATGAAGAAAAAAAGGAGAGCAAGGAGTGGTGAGGGTAGACGTGGGGGTAGATTAGCCTGATTTTATTTCAATTGTTGGTGATTTAAAGACACTGTTCTTGCTCTTGGCGACATGGAGAAAAAAAGGAGAGTAAGGAGTGGTGGGGGTAGACGTGGGGATAGATGAGCCTGATTTTATTTCAATTGTTGCTGATTCAAAGACACATCTTCTCGCTCTTGGCGACATGGAGAAAAAAAGGAGAGTAAGGAGTGGTGTGGGTAGACGTGGGGGTAGATTAGCCTGATTTTATTTCAATTGTTGGTGATTGAAAGACACTCTTCTCGCTCTTGGCGACATGGAGAAAAAAAGGAAAGTAAGGAGTGGTGGAGGTAGACGTGGGGATAGATGAGCCTGATTTTATTTCAATTGTTGATGATTCAAAGACACTCTTCTCGCTCTTGGCGAAATGGAGAGAAAAAGGAGAGTAAGGAGTGGTGGGGGTAGACGTGGGGATAGATGAGCCTGATTTTATTTCAATTGTTGATGATTCAAAGACACTCTTCTCGCTCTTGGCGAAATAGAGAGAAAAAGGAGAGTAAGGAGTGGTGGGGGTAGACGTGGGGATAGATGAGCCTGATTTTATTTCAATTGTTTGTGATTCAAGGACACTCTTCTCGCTCTTGGCGACATGGAGAAAAAAAGGAGAGTAAGGTGTGGTGGGGGTAGACGTAGGGATAGATGAGCCTGATTTTATTTCAATTGTTGATGATTCAAAGACACTCTTCTCGCTCTTGGCGAAATGGAGAGAAAAAGGAGAGTAAGGAGTGGTGGGGGTAGACGTGGGGATAGATGAGCCTGATTTTATTTCAATTGTTGATGATTCAAAGACACTCTTCTCGCTCTTGGCGACATGGAGAAAAAAAAGAGAGTAAGGAGTGCTGGGGGTAGACGTGGGGATAGATGAGCCTGATTTTATTTCAATTGTTGATGATTCAAAGACACTCTTCTCGCTCTTGGCGACATGGAAAAAAAAGGAGAGGAAGGAGTGGTAAGGGTAGACGTGGGGGTAGATTAGCCTGATTTTATTTCAATTGTTGGTGATTTAAAGACACTCTTCTCGCTCTTGGCGACATGGAGAAAAAAAAGGAGAGTAAGGAGTGGTGGAGGTAGACGTGGGGATAGATGAGCCTGATTTTATTTCAATTGTTGGTGATTTAAAGACACTGTTCTTGCTCTTGGCGACATGGAGAAAAAAAGGAGAGTAAGGAGTGGTGGGGGTAGACGTGGGGATAGATGAGCCTGATTTTATTTCAATTGTTGCTGATTCAAAGACACATCTTCTCGCTCTTGGCGACATGGAGAAAAAAAGGAGAGTAAGGAGTGGTGGGGGTAGACGTGGGGGTAGATTAGCCTGATTTTATTTCAATTGTTGGTGATTTAAAGACACTCTTCTCGCTCTTGGCGACATGGAGATAAAAAGGAGAGTAAGGAGTGGTGGGGGTAGACGTGGGGGTAGATTAGCCTGATTTTATTTCAATTGTTGGTGATTTAAAGACACTCTTCTCGCTCTTGGCGACATGGAGAAAAAAAGGAGAGTAAGGAGTGGTGGGGGTAGACGTGGGGATAGACGAGCCTGATTTTATTTCAATTGTTGGTGATTGAAAGACACTCTTCTCGCTCTTGGCGACATGGAGAAAAAAAAGGAGAGTAAGGAGTGGTGGAGGTAGACGTGGGGATAGATGAGCCTGATTTTATTTCAATTGTTGATGATTCAAAGACACTCTTCTCGCTCTTGGCGAAATGGAGAGAAAAAGGAGAGTAAGGAGTGGTGGGGGTAGACGTGGGGATAGATGAGCCTGATTTTATTTCAATTGTTGATGATTCAAAGACACTCTTCTCGCTGTTGGCGAAATAGAGAGAAAAAGGTGAGTAAGGAGTGGTGGGGGTAGACGTGGGGATAGATGAGCCTGATTTTATTTCAATTGTTTGTGATTCAAGGACACTCTTCTCGCTCTTGGCGACATGGAGAAAAAAAGGAGAGTAAGGTGTGGTGGGGGTAGACGTAGGGATAGATGAGCCTGATTTTATTTCAATTGTTGATGATTCAAAGACACTCTTCTCGCTCTTGGCGAAATGGAGAGAAAAAGGAGAGTAAGGAGTGGTGGGGGTAGACGTGGGGATAGATGAGCCTGATTTTATTTCAATTGTTGATGATTCAAAGACACTCTTCTCGCTCTTGGCGACATGGAGAAAAAAAAGAGAGTAAGGAGTGCTGGGGGTAGACGTGGGGATAGATGAGCCTGATTTTATTTCAATTGTTGATGATTCAAAGACACTCTTCTCGCTCTTGGCGACATGGAAAAAAAAAGGAGAGGAAGGAGTGGTAAGGGTAGACGTGGGGGTAGATTAGCCTGATTTTATTTCAATTGTTGGTGATTTAAAGACACTCTTCTCGCTCTTGGCGACATGGAGATAAAAAGGAGAGTAAGGAGTGGTGGGGGTAGACGTGGGGGTAGATTAGCCTGATTTTATTTCAATTGTTGGTGATTTAAAGACACTGTTCTCGCTCTTGGCGACATGGAGATAAAAAGGAGAGTAAGGAGTGGTGGGGGTAGACGTGGGGGTAGATTAGCCTGATTTTATTTCAATTGTTGGTGATTTAAAGACACTCTTCTCGCTCTTGGCGACATGGAGAAAAAAAGGAGAGTAAGGAGTGGTGGGGGTAGACGTGGGGATAGACGAGCCTGATTTTATTTCAATTGTTGATGATTCAAAGACACATATTCTCGGTCTTGGCGACATGGAGAAAAAAAGGAGAGTAAGGAGTGGTGGGGGTAGACGTGGGGATAGATGAGCCTGATTTTATTTCAATTGTTGATGATTCAAAGACACTCTTCTCACTCTTGGCGAAATGGAGAGAAAAAGGAGAGTAAGGAGTGGTGGGGGTAGACGTGGGGATAGATGAGCCTGATTTTATTTCAATTGTTGGTGATTTAAAGACACTCTTCTCGCTCTTGGCGACATGGAGAAAAAAAGGAGAGTAAGTAGTGGTGGGGGTAGACGTGGAGATAGATGAGCCTGATTTTATTTCAATTGTTGCTGATTCAAAGACTCATCTTCTCGCTCTTGGCGACATTGAGAAAAAAAAGAGAGTAAGGAGTGGTGGGGGTAGACGTGGGGATAAAGGAGCCTGATTTTATTTCAATTGTTGATGATTGAGACACATCTTCTCGCTCTTGGCGACATGGAGAAAAAAAGGAGAGTAAGGAGTGGTGGGGGTAGACGTGGGGATAGATGAGCCTGATTTTATTTCAATTGTTGATGATTCAAAGACACATCTTCTCGGTCTTGGCGACATGGAGAAAAAAAGGAGAGTAAGGAGTGGTGGGGGTAGACGTGGGGATAGATGAGCCTGATTTTATTTCAATTGTTGGTGATTCAAGGACACTCTTCTCGCTCTTGGTGGCATGGAGAAAAAAAGGAGAGTAAGGAGTGGTGAGGGTAGACGTGGGGATAGATGAGCCTGATTTTATTTCAATTGTTGGTGATTCAAAGACACTCTTCTCGCTCTTGGCGACATGGAGAAAAAAAGGAGAGTAAGGAGTGGTGGGGGTAGACGTGGGGATAGATGAGCCTGATTTTATTTCAATTGTTGCTGATTCAATGACATATCTTCTCGCTCTTCGGCGACATGGAGAAAAAAAGGAGAGTAAGGAGTGGTGGGGGTAGACGTGGGGCTAGATGAGCCTGATTTTATTTCAATTGTTGATGATTCAAAGACACATCTTCTCGGTGTTGGCGACATGGAGAAAAAAAGGAGAGTAAGGAGTGGTGGGGGTAGACGTGGGGATAGATGAGCCTGATTTTATTTCAATTGTTGATGATTCAAAGACACTCTTCTCGCTCTTGGCGAAATGGAGAGAAAAAGGAGAGTAAGGAGTGGTGGGGTAGACGTGGGGATAGATGAGCCTGATTTTATTTCAATTGTTTGTGATTCAAGGACACTCTTCTCGCTCTTGGCGACATGGAGAAAAAAAATAAAGAGTGGTGGTGGTAGACGTGGGGGTAGATGAGCCTGATTTTATTTCAATTGTTGGTGATTAAAAGACACTCTTCTCGCTCTTGGCGACATGGAGAAAAAAAGGAGAGTAAGGAGTGGTGGGGGTAGACGTGGGGGTAGATTAGCCTGATTTTATTTCAATTGTTGGTGATTTAAAGACACTCTTCTCGCTCTCGGCGACATGGAGAAAAAAGGAGAGTAAGGAGTGGTGGGGGTAGACGTGGGGATAGATGAGCCTGATTTTATTTCAATTGTTGATGATTCAAAGACACATCTTCTCGGTCTTGGCGACATGGAGAAAAAAAGGAGAGTAAGGAGTGGTGGGGGTAGACGTGGGGATAGATGAGCCTGATTTTATTTCAATTGTTGATGATTCAAAGACACATCTTCTCGGTCTTGGCGACATGGAGAAAAAAAGGAGAGTAAGGAGTGGTGGGGGTAGA
The DNA here is from genome assembly GCA_030143305.2 of Amblyomma americanum. Classification (NCBI taxonomy): domain Eukaryota; kingdom Metazoa; phylum Arthropoda; class Arachnida; order Ixodida; family Ixodidae; genus Amblyomma; species Amblyomma americanum. The sequence continues at coordinate 23,697 of JARKHS020028841.1, forward strand.
CGTGGGGATAGATGAGCCTGATTTTATTTCAATTGTTGATGATTCAAAGACACATCTTCTCGCTCTTGGCGACATGGAGAAAAAAAGGAGAGTAAGGAGTGGTGGGGGTAGACGTGGGGATAGATGAGCCTGATTTTATTTCAATTGTTGATGATTCAAAGACACATCTTCTCGGTCTTGGCGACATGGAGAAAAAAAAGAGACTAAAGAGTGGTGGGGGTAGACGTGGGGATAGATGAGCCTGATTTTATTTCAATTGTTGATGATTCAAAGACACATCTTCTCGGTCTTGGCGACATGGAGAAAAAAAGGAGAGTAAGGAGTGGTGGGGGTAGACGTGGGGATAGATGAGCCTGATTTTATTTCAATTGTTGATGATTCAAAGACACATCTTCTCGGTCTTGGCGACATGGAGAAAAAAAGGAGAGTAAGGAGTGGTGGGGGTAGACGTGGGGATAGATGAGCCTGATTTTATTTCAATTGTTGATGATTCAAAGACACATCTTCTCGCTCTTGGGGACATGGAGAAATAAAGGAGAGTAAGGAGTGGTGGGGGTAGACATGGGGATAGATGAGCCTGATTTTATTTCAATTGTTGGTGATTCAAGGACACTCTTCTCGCTCTTGGTGACATGGAGAAAAAAAGGAGAGTAAGGAGTGGTGGGGGTAGACGTGGGGATAGATGAGCCTGATTTTATTTCAATTGTTGCTGATTCAAAGACACATCTTCTCGCTCTTGGCGACATGGAGAAAAAAAGGAGAGTAAGGAGTGGTGGGGGTAGACGTGGGGGTAGATTAGCCTGATTTTATTTCAATTGTTGGTGATTGAAAGACACTCTTCTCGCTCTTGGCGACATGGAGAAAAAAAAGGAGAGTAAGGAGTGGTGGGGGTAGACGTGGGGGTAGATGAGCCTGATTTTATTTCAATTGTTGATGATTCAAAGACACTCTTCTCGCTCTTGGCGAAATGGAGAGAAAAAGGAGAGTAAGGAGTGGTGGGGGTAGACGTGGGGATAGATGAGCCTGATTTTATTTCAATTGTTGATGATTCAAAGACACTCTTCTCGCTCTTGGCGAAATAGAGAGAAAAAGGAGAGTAAGGAGTGGTGGGGGTAGACGTGGGGATAGATGAGCCTGATTTTATTTCAATTGTTTGTGATTCAAGGACACTCTTCTCGCTCTTGGCGAAATGGAGAGAAAAAGGAGAGTAAGGAGTGGTGGGGGTAGACGTGGGGATAGATGAGCCTGATTTTATTTCAATTGTTGATGATTCAAAGACACTCTTCTCGCTCTTGGCGAAATGGAGAGAAAAAGGAGAGTAAGGAGTGGTGGGGGTAGACGTGGGGATAGATGAGCCTGATTTTATTTCAATTGTTGATGATTCAAAGACACTCTTCTCGCTCTTGGCGAAATAGAGAGAAAAAGGAGAGTAAGGAGTGGTGGGGGTAGACGTGGGGATAGATGAGCCTGATTTTATTTCAATTGTTTGTGATTCAAGGACACTCTTCTCGCTCTTGGCGACATGGAGAAAAAAAAATAGAGTAAAGAGTGGTGGTGGTAGACGTGGGGGTAGATGAGCCTGATTTTATTTCAATTGTTGGTAATTAAAAGACACTCTTCTCGCTCATGGCGACATGGAGAAAAAAAGGAGAGTAAGGAGTGGTGGGGGTAGACGTGGGGGTAGATGAGCCTGATTTTATTTCAATTGTTGGTGACTTAAAGACACTCTTCTCGCTTTTGGCGACATGGAGAAAAAAAAGAGAGTAAGGTGTGGTAAGGGTAGACGTGGGGGTAGATTAGCTTGATTTTATTTCAATTGTTGGTGATTTAAAGACACTCTTCTCACTCTTGGCGACATGGAGAAAAAAAGGAGAGTAAGGAGTGGTGGGGGTAGACGTGGGGATAGATGAGCCTGATTTTATTTCAATTGTTGGTGATTTAAAGACACTCTTCTCGCTCTTGGCGACATGGAGAAAAAAAAGGAGAGTAAGGAGTGGTGGGGGTAGACGTAGGGATAGATGAGCCTGATTTTATTTCAATTGTTGGTGACTTAAAGACACTCTTCTCGCTCTTGGCGACATGGAGAAAAAAAAGAGAGTAAGGAGTGCTGGGGGTAGACGTGGGGATAGATGAGCCTGATTTTATTTCAATTGTTGATGATTCAAAGACACTCTTCTCGCTCTTGGCAACATAGAGAAAAAAAGGAGAGTAAGGAGTGGTAAGGGTAGACGTGGGGGTAGATTAGCTTGATTTTATTTCAATTGTTGCTGATTCAAAGACACATCTTCTCGCTCTTGGCGACATGGAGAAAAAAAGGAGAGTAAGGTGTGGTAAGGGTAGACGTGGGGGTAGATTAGCCTGATTTTATTTCAATTGTTGGTGATTTAAAGACACTCTTCTCGCTCTTGGCGACATGGAGAAAAAAAGGAGAGTAAGGAGTGGTGGGGGTAGACGTGGGGATAGATGAGCCTGATTTTATTTCAATTGTTGCTGATTCAAAGACACATCTTCTCGCTCTTGGCGACATGGAGAAAAAAAGGAGAGTAAGGATTGGTGGGGGTAGGCGTGGGGATAGATGACCCTGATTTTATTTCAATTGTTGATGATTCAAAGACACATCTTCTCGGTCTTGGCGACATGGAGAAAAAAAGGAGTGTAAGGAGTGGTGGGGGTAGACGTGGGGGTAGATTAGCTTGATTTTATTTCAATTGTTGCTGATTCAAAGACACATCTTCTCGCTCTTGGCGACATGGAGAAAAAAAGGAGAGTAAGGAGTGGTGGGGGTAGACGTGGGGATAGATGAGCCTGATTTTATTTCAATTGTTGGTGATTTAAAGACACTCTTCTCGCTCTTGGCGACATGGAGAAAAAAAAGAGAGTAAGGAGTGCTGGGGGTAGACGTGGGGATAGATGAGCCTGATTTTATTTCAATTGTTGATGATTCAAAGACACTCTTCTCGCTCTTGGCAACATAGAGAAAAAAAGGAGAGTAAGGAGTGGTAAGGGTAGACGTGGGGGTAGATTAGCTTGATTTTATTTCAATTGTTGCTGATTCAAAGACACATCTTCTCGCTCTTGGCGACATGGAGAAAAAAAGGAGAGTAAGGTGTGGTAAGGGTAGACGTGGGGGTAGATTAGCCTGATTTTATTTCAATTGTTGGTGATTTAAAGACACTCTTCTCGCTCTTGGCGACATGGAGAAAAAAAGGAGAGTAAGGAGTGGTGGGGGTAGACGTGGGGATAGATGAGCCTGATTTTATTTCAATTGTTGCTGATTCAAAGACACATCTCGCTCTTGGCGACATGGAGAAAAAAAGGAGAGTAAGGATTGGTGGGGGTAGGCGTGGGGATAGATGACCCTGATTTTATTTCAATTGTTGATGATTCAAAGACACATCTTCTCGGTCTTGGCGACATGGAGAAAAAAAGGAGTGTAAGGAGTGGTGGGGGTAGACGTGGGAATAGATGAGCCTGATTTTATTTCAATTGTTGATGATTCAAAGACACTCTTCTCGCTCTTGACGAAATGGAGAGAAAAAGGAGAGTAAGGAGTGGTGGGGGTAGACGTGGGGATAGATGAGCCTGATTTTATTTCAATTGTTTGCGATTCAAGGACACTCTTCTCGCTCTTGGCGAAATGGAGAGAAAAAGGAGAGTAAGGAGTGGTGGGGGTAGACATGGGGATAGATGAGCCTGGTTTTATTTCAATTGTTTGTGATTCAAGGACACTCTTCTCGCTCTTGGCGACATGGAGAAAAAAATAGAGTAAAGAGTGGTGGTGGTAGACGTGGGGGTAGATGAGCCTGATTTTATTTCAATTGTTGGTGATTAAAAGACACTCTTCTCGCTCTTGGCGACATGGAGAAAAAAAGGACAGTAAGGAGTGGTGGGGGTAGACGTGGGGGTAGACGAGCCTGATTTTATTTCAATTGTTGGTGATTTAAAGACACTCTTCTCGCTCTTGGCGACATGGAGAAAAAAAGGAGAGTAAGGAGTGGTAAGGGTAGACGTGGGGGTAGATTAGCCTGATTTTATTTCAATTGTTGGTGATTTAAAGACACTCTTCTCGCTCTTGGCGACATGGAGAAAAAAAGGAGAGTAAGGAGTGGTGGGGGTAGACGTAGGGATAGATGAGGCTGATTTTATTTCAATTGTTGGTGATTCAAGGACACTCTTCTCGCTCTTGGTGGCATGGAGAAAAAAAGGAGAGTAAGGAGTGGTGAGGGTAGACGTGGGGGTAGATTAGCCTGATTTTATTTCAATTGTTTGTGATTCAAGGACACTCTTCTCGCTCTTGGCGACATGGAGAAAAAAATAGAGTAAAGAGTGGTGGTGGTAGACGTGGGGGTAGATGAGCCTGATTTTATTTCAATTGTTGGTGATTAAAAGACACTCTTCTCGCTCTTGGCGACATGGAGAAAAAAAGGACAGTAAGGAGTGGTGGGGGTAGACGTGGGGGTAGACGAGCCTGATTTTATTTCAATTGTTGGTGATTTAAAGACACTCTTCTCGCTCTTGGCGACATGGAGAAAAAAAGGAGAGTAAGGAGTGGTAAGGGTAGACGTGGGGGTAGATTAGCCTGATTTTATTTCAATTGTTGGTGATTTAAAGACACTCTTCTCGCTCTTGGCGACATGGAGAAAAAAAGGAGAGTAAGGAGTGGTGGGGGTAGACGTAGGGATAGATGAGGCTGATTTTATTTCAATTGTTGGTGATTCAAGGACACTCTTCTCGCTCTTGGTGGCATGGAGAAAAAAAGGAGAGTAAGGAGTGGTAAGGGTAGACGTGGGGGTAGATTAGCCTGATTTTATTTCAATTGTTGGTGATTTAAAGACACTCTTCTCGCCCTTGGCGACATGGAGAAAAAAAGGAGAGTAAGGAGTGGTGGGGGTACGCGTGGGGATAGATGAGCCTGATTTTATTTCAATTGTTGCTGATTCAAAGACACATCTCGCTCTTGGCGACATGGAGAAAAAAAGGAGAGTAAGGAGTAGTGGGGGTAGACGTGGGGATAGATGAGCCTGATTTTATTTCAATTGTTGATGATTCAAAGACACATCTTCTCGGTCTTGGCGACATGGAGAAAAAAAGGAGAGTAAGGAGTGGTGGGGGTAGACGTGGGGATAGATGAGCCTGATTTTATTTCAATTGTTGATGATTCAAAGACACTCTTCTCACTCTTGGCGAAATGGAGAGAAAAAGGAGAGTAAGGAGTGGTGGGGTAGACGTAGGGATAGATGAGCCTGATTTTATTTCAATTGTTGGTGATTCAAGGACACTCTTCTCGCTCTTGGTGGCATGGAGAAAAAAAGGAGAGTAAGGAGTGGTGAGGGTAGACGTGGGGGTAGATTAGCGTGATTTTATTTCAATTGTTGGTGATTTAATGACACTCTTCTCGCTGTTGGCGACATGGAGAAAAAAAGGAGAGTAAGGAGTGGGGGGGGGGTAGACGTGGGGATAGATGAGCCTGATTTTATTTCAATTGTTGCTGATTCAAAGACACATCTTCTCGCTCTTGGCGACATGGAGAAAAAAAGGAGAGTAAGTAGTGGTGGGGGTAGACGTGGGGATAGATGAGCCTGATTTTATTTCAATTGTTGATGATTCAAAGACACATCTTCTCGGTGTTGGCGATATGGAGATAAAAAAGAGAGTAAGGAGTGGTGGGGGTAGACGTGGGGATAGATGAGCCTGATTTTATTTCAATTGTTGATGATTCAAAGACACTCTTCTCGCTCTTGGCGACATGGAGAAAAAAAATAGAGTAAAGAGTGGTGGTGGTTGACATGGGGGTAGATGAGCCTGATTTTATTTCAATTGTTGGTGAATTAAAGACACTCTTCTCGCTCTTGGCGACATGGAGAAAAAAAGGAGAGTAAGGAGTGGTGGGGGTAGACGTGGGGGTAGATTAGCCTGATTTTATTTCAATTGTTGGTGATTTAAAGACACTCTTCTCGCTCTTGGTGACATGAAGAAAAAAAGGAGAGTAAGGAGTGGTGAGGGTAGACGTGGGGATAGATGAGCCTGATTTTATTTCAATTGTTGGTGATTTAAAGACACTCTTCTCGCTCTTGGTGACACGAAGAAAAAAAGGAGAGTAAGGAGTGGTGGGGGTAGACGTGGGGATAGATGAGCCTGATTTTATTTCAATTGTTGGTGATTTAAAGACACTCTTCTTGCTCTTGGCGACATGGAGAAAAAAAGGAGAGTAAGGAGTGGTGGGGGTAGACGTGGGGATAGATGAGCCTGATTTTATTTCAATTGTTGGTGATTTAAAGACACTCTTCTTGCTCTTGGCGACATGGAGAAAAAAAGGAGAGTAAGGAGTGGTGGGGGTAGACGTGGGGATAGATGAGCCTGATTTTATTTCAATTGTTGATGATTCAAAGACACATCTTCTCGGTCTTGGCGACATGGAGAAAAAAAGGAGAGTAAGGAGTGGTGGGGGTAGACGTGGGGATAGATGAGCGTGATTTTATTTCAATTGTTTGTGATTCAAGGGCACTCTTCTCGCTCATGGCGACATGGAGAAAAAAAATAGAGTAAAGAGTGGTGGTGGTAGACGTGGGGGTAGATGAGCCTGATTTTATTTCAATTGTTGGTGATTAAAAGACACTCTTCTCGCTCTTGGCGACATGGAGAAAAAAAGGAGAGTAAGGAGTGGTGGGGGTAGACGTGGGGATAGATGAGCCTGATTTTATTTCAATTGTTGGTGATTTAAAGACACTCTTCTCGCTCTTGGCGACATGGAGAAAAAAAAGAGAGTAAGGAGTGCTGGGGGTAGACGTGGGGATAGATGAGCCTGATTTTATTTCAATTGTTGATGATTCAAAGACACTCTTCTCGCTCTTGGCAACATAGAGAAAAAAAGGAGAGTAAGGAGTGGTAAGGGTAGACGTGGGGGTAGATTAGCTTGATTTTATTTCAATTGTTGCTGATTCAAAGACACATCTTCTCGCTCTTGGCGACATGGAGAAAAAAAGGAGAGTAAGGTGTGGTAAGGGTAGACGTGGGGGTAGATTAGCCTGATTTTATTTCAATTGTTGGTGATTTAAAGACACTCTTCTCGCTCTTGGCGACATGGAGAAAAAAAGGAGAGTAAGGAGTGCTGGGGGTAGACGTGGGGATAGATGAGCCTGATTTTATTTCAATTGTTGATGATTCAAAGACACTCTTCTCGCTCTTGGCAACATAGAGAAAAAAAGGAGAGTAAGGAGTGGTAAGGGTAGACGTGGGGGTAGATTAGCTTGATTTTATTTCAATTGTTGCTGATTCAAAGACACATCTTCTCGCTCTTGGCGACATGGAGAAAAAAAGGAGAGTAAGGTGTGGTAAGGGTAGACGTGGGGGTAGATTAGCCTGATTTTATTTCAATTGTTGGTGATTTAAAGACACTCTTCTCGCTCTTGGCGACATGGAGAAAAAAAGGAGAGTAAGGAGTGGTGGGGGTAGACGTGGGGATAGATGAGCCTGATTTTATTTCAATTGTTGCTGATTCAAAGACACATCTCGCTCTTGGCGACATGGAGAAAAAAAGGAGAGTAAGGATTGGTGGGGGTAGGCGTGGGGATAGATGACCCTGATTTTATTTCAATTGTTGATGATTCAAAGACACATCTTCTCGGTCTTGGCGACATGGAGAAAAAAAGGAGTGTAAGGAGTGGTGGGGGTAGACGTGGGAATAGATGAGCCTGATTTTATTTCAATTGTTGATGATTCAAAGACACTCTTCTCGCTCTTGACGAAATGGAGAGAAAAAGGAGAGTAAGGAGTGGTGGGGGTAGACGTGGGGATAGATGAGCCTGATTTTATTTCAATTGTTTGCGATTCAAGGACACTCTTCTCGCTCTTGGCGAAATGGAGAGAAAAAGGAGAGTAAGGAGTGGTGGGGGTAGACATGGGGATAGATGAGCCTGGTTTTATTTCAATTGTTTGTGATTCAAGGACACTCTTCTCGCTCTTGGCGACATGGAGAAAAAAATAGAGTAAAGAGTGGTGGTGGTAGACGTGGGGGTAGATGAGCCTGATTTTATTTCAATTGTTGGTGATTAAAAGACACTCTTCTCGCTCTTGGCGACATGGAGAAAAAAAGGACAGTAAGGAGTGGTGGGGGTAGACGTGGGGGTAGACGAGCCTGATTTTATTTCAATTGTTGGTGATTTAAAGACACTCTTCTCGCTCTTGGCGACATGGAGAAAAAAAGGAGAGTAAGGAGTGGTAAGGGTAGACGTGGGGGTAGATTAGCCTGATTTTATTTCAATTGTTGGTGATTTAAAGACACTCTTCTCGCTCTTGGCGACATGGAGAAAAAAAGGAGAGTAAGGAGTGGTGGGGGTAGACGTAGGGATAGATGAGGCTGATTTTATTTCAATTGTTGGTGATTCAAGGACACTCTTCTCGCTCTTGGTGGCATGGAGAAAAAAAGGAGAGTAAGGAGTGGTGAGGGTAGACGTGGGGGTAGATTAGCCTGATTTTATTTCAATTGTTTGTGATTCAAGGACACTCTTCTCGCTCTTGGCGACATGGAGAAAAAAATAGAGTAAAGAGTGGTGGTGGTAGACGTGGGGGTAGATGAGCCTGATTTTATTTCAATTGTTGGTGATTAAAAGACACTCTTCTCGCTCTTGGCGACATGGAGAAAAAAAGGACAGTAAGGAGTGGTGGGGGTAGACGTGGGGGTAGACGAGCCTGATTTTATTTCAATTGTTGGTGATTTAAAGACACTCTTCTCGCTCTTGGCGACATGGAGAAAAAAAGGAGAGTAAGGAGTGGTAAGGGTAGACGTGGGGGTAGATTAGCCTGATTTTATTTCAATTGTTGGTGATTTAAAGACACTCTTCTCGCTCTTGGCGACATGGAGAAAAAAAGGAGAGTAAGGAGTGGTGGGGGTAGACGTAGGGATAGATGAGGCTGATTTTATTTCAATTGTTGGTGATTCAAGGACACTCTTCTCGCTCTTGGTGGCATGGAGAAAAAAAGGAGAGTAAGGAGTGGTAAGGGTAGACGTGGGGGTAGATTAGCCTGATTTTATTTCAATTGTTGGTGATTTAAAGACACTCTTCTCGCCCTTGGCGACATGGAGAAAAAAAGGAGAGTAAGGAGTGGTGGGGGTACGCGTGGGGATAGATGAGCCTGATTTTATTTCAATTGTTGCTGATTCAAAGACACATCTCGCTCTTGGCGACATGGAGAAAAAAAGGAGAGTAAGGAGTAGTGGGGGTAGACGTGGGGATAGATGAGCCTGATTTTATTTCAATTGTTGATGATTCAAAGACACATCTTCTCGGTCTTGGCGACATGGAGAAAAAAAGGAGAGTAAGGAGTGGTGGGGGTAGACGTGGGGATAGATGAGCCTGATTTTATTTCAATTGTTGATGATTCAAAGACACTCTTCTCACTCTTGGCGAAATGGAGAGAAAAAGGAGAGTAAGGAGTGGTGGGGTAGACGTAGGGATAGATGAGCCTGATTTTATTTCAATTGTTGGTGATTCAAGGACACTCTTCTCGCTCTTGGTGGCATGGAGAAAAAAAGGAGAGTAAGGAGTGGTGAGGGTAGACGTGGGGGTAGATTAGCGTGATTTTATTTCAATTGTTGGTGATTTAATGACACTCTTCTCGCTGTTGGCGACATGGAGAAAAAAAGGAGAGTAAGGAGTGGGGGGGGGGGTAGACGTGGGGATAGATGAGCCTGATTTTATTTCAATTGTTGCTGATTCAAAGACACATCTTCTCGCTCTTGGCGACATGGAGAAAAAAAGGAGAGTAAGTAGTGGTGGGGGTAGACGTGGGGATAGATGAGCCTGATTTTATTTCAATTGTTGATGATTCAAAGACACATCTTCTCGGTGTTGGCGATATGGAGATAAAAAAGAGAGTAAGGAGTGGTGGGGGTAGACGTGGGGATAGATGAGCCTGATTTTATTTCAATTGTTGATGATTCAAAGACACTCTTCTCGCTCTTGGCGACATGGAGAAAAAAAATAGAGTAAAGAGTGGTGGTGGTTGACATGGGGGTAGATGAGCCTGATTTTATTTCAATTGTTGGTGAATTAAAGACACTCTTCTCGCTCTTGGCGACATGGAGAAAAAAAGGAGAGTAAGGAGTGGTGGGGGTAGACGTGGGGGTAGATTAGCCTGATTTTATTTCAATTGTTGGTGATTTAAAGACACTCTTCTCGCTCTTGGTGACATGAAGAAAAAAAGGAGAGTAAGGAGTGGTGAGGGTAGACGTGGGGATAGATGAGCCTGATTTTATTTCAATTGTTGGTGATTTAAAGACACTCTTCTCGCTCTTGGTGACACGAAGAAAAAAAGGAGAGTAAGGAGTGGTGGGGGTAGACGTGGGGATAGATGAGCCTGATTTTATTTCAATTGTTGGTGATTTAAAGACACTCTTCTTGCTCTTGGCGACATGGAGAAAAAAAGGAGAGTAAGGAGTGGTGGGGGTAGACGTGGGGATAGATGAGCCTGATTTTATTTCAATTGTTGGTGATTTAAAGACACTCTTCTTGCTCTTGGCGACATGGAGAAAAAAAGGAGAGTAAGGAGTGGTGGGGGTAGACGTGGGGATAGATGAGCCTGATTTTATTTCAATTGTTGATGATTCAAAGACACATCTTCTCGGTCTTGGCGACATGGAGAAAAAAAGGAGAGTAAGGAGTGGTGGGGGTAGACGTGGGGATAGATGAGCGTGATTTTATTTCAATTGTTTGTGATTCAAGGGCACTCTTCTCGCTCATGGCGACATGGAGAAAAAAAATAGAGTAAAGAGTGGTGGTGGTAGACGTGGGGGTAGATGAGCCTGATTTTATTTCAATTGTTGGTGATTAAAAGACACTCTTCTCGCTCTTGGCGACATGGAGAAAAAAAGGAGAGTAAGGAGTGGTGGGGGTAGACGTGGGGGTAGATGAGCCTGATTTTATTTCAATTGTTGGTTATTTAAAGACACTCTTCTCGCTCTTGGCGACATGGAGAAAAAAAAGAGAGTAAGGTGTGGTAAGGGTAGACGTGGGGGTAGATTAGCTTGATTTTATTTCAATTGTTGGTGATTTAAAGACACTCTTCTCGCTCTTGGCGACATGGAGTAAAAAAGGAGAGTAAGGAGTGGTGGGGGTAGACGTGGGGATAGATGAGCCTGATTTTATTTCAATTGTTGGTGATTTAAAGACACCCTTCTCGCTCTTGGCGACATGGAGAAAAAAAAGAGAGTAAGGTGTGGTGGGGGTAGACGTAGGGATAGATGAGCCTGATTTTATTTCAATTGTTGATGATTCAAAGACACTCTTCTCGCTCTTGGCGAAATGGAGAGAAAAAGGAGAGTAAGGAGTGGTGGGGGTAGACGTGGGGATAGATGAGCCTGATTTTATTTCAATTGTTGATGATTCAAAGACACTCTTCTCGCTCTTGGCGACATGGAGAAAAAAAGAGAGTAAGGAGTGCTGGGGTAGACGTGGGGATAGATGAGCCTGATTTTATTTCAATTGTTGATGATTCAAAGACACTCTTTTCGCTCTTGGCGACATGGAGAAAAAAAGGAGAGTAAGGAGTGGTAAGGGTAGAGGTGGGGTTAGATTAGCCTGATTTTATTTCAATTGTTGATGATTTAAAGACACTCTTCTCGCTCTTGGCGACATGGAGAAAAAAAGGAGAGTAAGGAGTGGTGGGGGTAGACGTGGGGGTAGATTAGCCTGATTTTATTTCAATCGTTGGTGATTTAAAGACACTCTTCTCGCTCTTGGCGACATGGAGAAAAAAAGGAGAGTAAGAAGTGGTGGGGGTAGACGTGGGGGTAGATTAGCCTGATTTTATTTCAATTGTTGGTGATTTAAAGACACTCTTCTCGCTCTTGGCGACATGGAGAAAAAAAGGAGAGTAAGGAGTGGTGGGGGTAGACGTGGGGATAGATGAGCCTGATTTTATTGCAATTGTTTGTGATTCAAGGACACTCTTCTCGCTCTTGGCGACATGGAGAAAAAAATAGAGTAAAGAGTGGTGGTGGTAGACGTGGGGGTAGATGAGCCTGATTTTATTTCAATTGTTGGTGATTAAAAGACACTCTTCTCGCTCTTGGCGACATGGAGAAAAAAAGGAGAGTAAGGAGTGGTGGGGGTACACGTGGGGGTAGATGAGCCTGATTTTATTTCAATTGTTGGTGATTTAAAGACACCCTTCTCGCTCTTGGCGACATGGAGAAAAAAAGGAGAGTAAGGAGTGGTAAGGGTAGACGTGGGGGTAGATTAGCCTGATTTTATTTCAATTGTTGGTGATTTAAAGACACTCTTCTCGCTCTTTGCGACATGGAGAAAAAAAGGAGAGTAAGGAGTGGTGGGGGTAGACGTGGGGATAGATGAGCCTGATTTTATTTCAATTGTTGCTGATTCAAAGGCACATCTTCTCGCTCTTGGCGACATTGAGAAAAAAAGGAGAGTAAGGAGTGGTGGGGGTAGACGTGGGGATAGATGAGCCTGATTTTATTTCAATTGTTGGTGATTCAAGGACAGTCTTCTCGCTCCTGGCGACATGGAGAAAAAAAGAAGAGTAAGGAGCGGTGGGGGTAGACGACTTAGCCTGCCGCAACGCTCCCGTCACCGGCAGCGAATGAAGACGTCACTGTGTCGGTGGTGTGGTCGAAGCACTTACTAGATGGTGATAAGAGCAAAATTCGTTGGAGGCAATTAGATATCGCTTAACTACGGGAAGGCGAAAGCTGTTTGCGACTCATTACACGGTTTTGAATTTGCCGTGCTTGAAGTCATTTCCCGACAGAGGAGATGAGCAGCTGGCGCTCTCTCACGTGACCTAGGCGGCGATGTAACGAACGGTCACAGCAAATAGGTCACGTGACCTAGGTGGCGATGCAATGGACGGATGGTCACCGCAGTATGCGCCACTAAAGGCTATTGGCTTAGAACCAAAACTCAAGACGGGTGCGTCGCCTCCTTTGGCATGCTACGATGGTTGGCAAGATAGACGAGCTGAGACTTCTTGGGAACTCGCAGCATAAGCAAGACACGCATAACGCTGTTGTTCGTGGTGAATAAAGGGCATAAATAACCCTCTTTCTTCTGTGCGATGTTCTTTAAGCAGAAGGAACTTGCCCAGATTTGCATTATTCTTCAATGCACAACTCTTCTCAGAGGCAAAGCGAAGTGTTAGGATGTACCTTGTTTGCCCAAAGTAAGCAAGCTGTCTTTACCACCTCTCATTTTATCAGAATGCATTTTACTGAGAGTAGAGTAGTGGCAGCACAAGTTCACATCACGCAAGATATCCTCGCAGATGCCGAGGGCTGACGACCGCAGCAGGGAGTATCCGCTGCTAGCCAGCTGCTTTCATGGTCCCAGCTTGCTGGTCAATTTTAGCAGAGAGGGTACAGTTTGTTAATACTTTAAAAATTAAGGTAGATTTTATTGGAATTTCTAAGCTTGTGTGCATTCTTCGTTTTTAATGTTTGCCAACCTAAGGAATGCTTAGAGTTGGATGGTACTTTGTAAATAGCAGTCAATAAAGACATATTGTGCGGCACTATTAACCTTGGAAGTTTTGAATTAACACTTTTGCAAATTGTGAGCTCTTTTACAAAAAAGCCGGTCAGGCGCCTTGCGATCATTATTGAAATGATTATGTGCTGGCTTGGCAGTTCTTCAGCAATGAGCTCACTAAATTGAGAAGTGTCAGCTGCTGCAGTGTGCCTTCTGGTGAAGAAAAGAGTGGAGGTGAGAATCGCTGCCACTAGAATATTTAACCCTTACCGCAACAACCACCAGCACGAAGCACTGTGCATGGTGTCTGTGCAACAGTAGTTTCATTTCCGCGGCGCCTCGGCTGTGGTTTGTACTGAATCTGGCTCCTGAAGCCTTGTGCAATCGCCGTTAGGGATTTCCTCTCAAGTGCTTCTTTGGAACTTTAAGAAGCCACTTTAGTATTGGCAGAGTGCTCTGTAGTCATTGTCAAGAGTAAAATTCCAGTAAAAGTCCAAAAATATTGGCTGTTGTAAAGGGGCTCATTATCTAATGTCACTAGCTCCTACATGTGGTCATCCTTGTGATGCTGCACGCCACACCCGCAAGGGCTGATCGATGGTTATTTACCGGAGCCGCAAGCAACACCACTGCCAGTTCTCGGTGGCCACTGTCTCTCGGGGCGGTGTCTATGCCACACCAGCCATGCCTGGTAAGCGTTGGTTTCTTTGTTTTGAAAGAGATGCAACCATGAGGCAAGCTTTCTCTCTGATGGGGTTTCTTTATAGTTGTTTCTTGGACCAGTCTGGAACAGTCAGGTCTAGTCTTGGATCTGACTTTCTTGTCAGTCAGAAGGAAGTCTGGCACATGTGTGGAACACATGTGTCCGCATGTGTGGAACACCTGTGGGTGGCTGGCACAATCTGGGGAAACAGCACAATATTGGCAATCACTTACATGTGGTTGCTACTCGATAGCAGGCTAGGAAAGTATGAAAACTTAATGCACCGTCTCCCTTTAGACATCAAGCAGTTCAGAGACACAGCAAAGGTGACTCTGTCAAGTGATATTTTCGTACAGCATAGATGGCACTAAGGTAGGGGGCACGCAGATGCATTAAAAACAAATTTTTACTTTGGCAAACGTGTGCCCTTGGAATAAACTGGACTTGGCTGCAGCAGTAGCAAGACGCATGCTTAGTGGTCTTTGGCCAAAGAATGGCCAAGCTTGTTAGCCCTGCCATGTTTAAAATGGCACTCATGGGAACATCTTGTGCTTGCTTTGAGTTCGGACACTGAATCATCAAATGACCAAATCTGATGCAGTCAGAACATTGAACTGCCGCAAACAGGATCTTGCCATCAGCTTTTGTTCCCTGGTTTAATTTAAGTTGCATCTGTGTAAGCTTTATCTTTTCCAGTTGAATTAGGAATTTTAAATTCTCGATTTCAAGCAGCTTTTATGCCTCCTTCTGCTGTATCTCCACACGTCGCATCTTTTCTCCAGATCATAGTACGGCAGTCATCTCCTTTTTCCATGCTATTGTTTCTAGCATATAACTGTTACCCTGACATGGTTAATTTTAGAAAGCAGACAAATCTCGTACCTCACTGGTTGCTCTCCTTCGCCATGGCGATCTCGCCGTCCTGAGTGACAACGACAGGCTCCTCGATGTGTGTGAATTAAGCCCTGGCTCTCAGCAGCTCTCTCACTTTAACCTCCCCGATGATGCCGCCATGTTCTTCCAGCAGTTATTTAACTTGAACTTTCTCGATGCAACAGCTGGTTCCTTCAGTAGCTTGATAACTTCTGCCTCTTTTGAATTGCTGGTTGCTTGGTTCTCGCCTTTAACGGAATGCGCTCCGATCAAATCAGAACTCTTACACATTACAAAGGATAGAAACCTAGGCGCGAACATGCAAATTTACGTTAACAACACCCAGATTCCAGTGGTGGAGACGCTTTGGGTATTAGTTTTACAAATTAATAGCCAGTTTAACAATGAAGCAGCCTTGCAAAAATTTGTCCACCTGCGAACAGATCAGTAGGATGACTGGCAGGATATCCGGCAAGCATGTTGGACTTCTCGATAAAGAAACCTTTCCCTGGTTCAGGTGCTCATTGTCAGTCGCGTGTTGTATGTGGCGCCCTGCCTCAAGCTTAGGAAGAGCGACCGCGGGAACATCGACGCGATGATTCGGGTGGCTGTTAAAACGGCGTTATGACTATCTGCCAAAGCGTCTACAGAACGCCTGCTCCACCTTGGTGTCCACAGCTCGGAGGAGGAGCTGATTGATGCCCGCAGAAAAAGTCAAACTGCCAGGCTGTCGATGACCAGCGCCGGCAGACTAGTCATCCAGGACCTCAATATCGCGCTGCTCTTCATCACTGAACGCGAAGTTGACATCGCGGAGGCATGGAAAAATACTTCGACAGTTAAGCCACCCCCCCCCCCCCCAAAAAAAAAAATATGAAGTGGGAGTCGAGTGAGGGGAAGCGTGAAGCCAGGGCAAAAAAATTTCACAATTACAACGGGAATAAGACTGCCATATACTGCATTGATGCAGCGTGTCCAACCGAGGAGGGAATTTGCATCATTGCGGTGGTGCACGAAGAAAAACTGGTGAATGGCCTGTCGGTGAAAACAAGCGGCGCACTAATCTAGGAGGAAGTGGCGATGCCGCTGGCCGCCACCCACTCCGACGCAGCGTACAGAATGTCGGACTGACAACAGGCCTGCGGAAATTACGCGCGGGGTAGGATAGCGCCACTCGCGCGCAGAATACTGTTAGCAGTTGAGAGCGAATCGCATTCGACCATTAGTAAAAAAAACAGACAGCATAAATGCCCGGTTAGGGAGTGCAATGGATTCAAAAGTGAGGCAGGAAAAGTAAAAATGATGGCATCTGCCCACCTCTGCTGATGGCCACATTCCACTATGATTATTCCTTCTCCACTGCTCCCTGCTTCCCCAGGGGATTGAGGCGAGGCCGCTCACGCGGCTGCCCGAGCGTTCCTTCCCCCGAGCGCGTACTGGGCACTGGAATCTGCAGCCGCTCTCGCGAAAGGCCTCGAACACCGTCGAAATATCAGCCGGGCGCACAAAATTAGCAGCCGAAATATATCGTGAATCAGAACTATGCGATCGTAATATGAGACGATCGGACTTCGATCACACACACAACGTACAACAAGTTCGTAAACAGCGAGATCTACAGCAAAAGGTGCTATCGCAGGCGACATAGACGACATAGACATAGACGGTCAGTCGAAACACCGCATGCATTGTGTAAAATATCGTGTGAAGAATCGCAGTCATTCTAGTCCATATAAAAATGGCAGCGCGCGCTTCCCGCTAGCATACCGCCTGTCCGTCGTCTGCTAGTTGACCGAGCGCTGCCAGCAGAAAATCGTCCTGGCGAGTCTGGCTGCTCGCTGGCAGCCCGAAACCGCCCAGCCAGAGAAAAACGAACGCGTTCTGGGCAGCCACCGGACGCGCGGATCAGCCTGAGAGAATCGAGCGCCTAGAGGCGCGCTCTGGCAGCCCTCAGG